>APFE030922053.1:0-13470 GCA_000404065.3 Pinus taeda
TTCCCTTTGTTTGCTTCCCTCTCCTCATGGCCTCACATGGTTTGTATCATATCAAGGCTTCACTACTTCATCAGCTACTATTTAAATTGTAATTACAATTATTTTGGGTCTTTGCCCATTTACATGCCCATACAACGATCAATAGTATAATTAAGTACAATTACAATATCAACAGGGTTAAGTTTTGGGAATGTTATAAAGAGGTTGATTAACCACCTTTGTTTTCTTTTTTTTTTTTGAAAGGGGGGTGTCCAAAGAACAAAATGTTAAATTGGGATGCCAATCCTTGCCAAAGGCCAAGACCCAAAAATCAAAAGTAAGTGAGGAACAAGATAAGTCAAAAACGAAAAAAAAAATGATGTGCAAAACAAGATCAATCAAAAGACATCATTAATGATTAAGGCAATGAGACTAAACCCAAAAATCTACTTGAACAATGTGTCAAGGTATAATTTGTTTGTATCCAATGGTATGTATGATGAGGAGCGTCTAGAATTTGTCTAACTTGAACCCAATCAATCTGAAGCAAACTTGTTCTCCACACCTCAAAAACATAAATGACTATGGGCTTAATAATCAAGTCCAAGAGGTGCATTTTGGATGAGATATCCTTCAAATGATTTTAGAAGCACTATCTCTCAAGAAGAGCAAGGACGTTGCATCCCTTATTAAGTTGAGGCTAGAGAGCGTATCACACACTGGAACCTAAACCCTTGAATTCAACCCCTAAATATGTGTAAGTTGTAAAGAACTCAATCTATTCCCTCTAAAAGAAACTTTTATGAACAACTAAAACTATCTTGCTATCCAAAACCCAATCAAGGTCACATTGATCATCCTAATCAAGTCCAAGGAAAAGCTAGAATGTCTCCTTGCTAACTCCACTAGATCAAGAGGTAGAAGATGCTCTTTAAAGTTTAAACAACTATTGCAATAGCAAGGATTCCCACATATATATCTCCCAACATATCTATTAGGGTTATTCTTCAAGGCTAACAATGTGTACGAAAGTGATACAAAAGAATTTCGTCAAAGACTTAACAATTCACAACTACTAACAACTATAACTATATTATCACTTGACCAAATCAAGATTGGTTGATGATCCCAAATGAATCAATAGTAGAGCTAGAATTCCTCCTTGCTATCCAAACTAGATCAAGGATCTAAACATGCTATTTTAAGTTTAAACAAGCATCAATCATCAAAGATGTATTCTCCTTAAACATGCATCTCTCCCTGCATATCCATTGAAGCTATTCTTTAAGGCCAATAATCTATAGGCATCCATTGAGGGCATTCTTTAAGACTAACAATGTGCACGCAAGCAACACAAAAGAACACCGTCAAAGGCTTATCAATATGTGTCTATGAACAGCTTGTGAGACAAAGTGACTACAACAATGCAAAAGAGCATTTCTAGCAACCATTAGCCATACTCAAAAGGAGTGACTGGATGACAACTAGGAATAACATGGAAAGTGCCAAAGAAAAAGGGGTAGAGAACAAGACAAATAAAAAGTCCCCTTATTATTATAAAGTGGTTGATGTATAAAGGTGAGGTGGCTTGGCAAAAATGATTGACCTAAATAAGGCTTTGTTCCCCAACAAGCAAAATGATCAGATTTTGCTCCATTTGATATAGCATGCTCCTCATCATCATGTCCTAACCTAATCTATCCTGAATTTATTCCACACCTGCCCTCGTATTTTACCTAGACATGTATGCATAGTACATACCCTGCTTGATGGAACCTTGACAATGAATTTCCCATTTCACGAAAAGGTTGTACATTCTATCCTATAACATCATTAAATTCTTAATAATAAAACTGTCTAATTATTTATTTACAAGACATTAAAACATTGAATCGGGGATATTAATAATAAAATCTCAAGAGTGGCAAAAAAGTTCTTAAATACTTGGAAGTTTGGGAAAGTGCCATAATATCATGGAATTTACGAGGACCAATTCCCAAAATGAAATTCATTATCCAATGAAAGTTATTTTTCAGAAAATTAGACTATCAAAAGATGTGATGAGAATATTGAGCCAAAGATTTTTTAAGGGTTACGTGAGAATAGTTGTCGATGCAAAGGAGTCAGTCAAGAGATCTGTTTACAGACTAGAAGCCAAAGCTTGTCAAGATGGTGAATTACAAAGAGAATTAGTGATCAATAACAATCTCTCTTTCTGTTTAGAGGTTACAAATACAATTAAGCCAATCTAGATATTGTTTTAAACATGTCATTGTGATCCAGAAGCAGACCGTAGTTAGCACCAACCAAAAGCAGTATGCAGATTCACAAACACGGATAATATCTAAACTGCACCTTCATCTCACATACATATACCAAGAGTTGACTGTAATATCTCAAATTAGCTATATTAACTAATTCCAATGAGTGGCATGACACTTTGCCTTGACGGACACCATTTCATCTCCTAACACAGAAGTTAGTTCTTTATCCCGAATTTGCATGCCGTACCACTTAGAAATGCCCGTGTACGTTTTGTGGGCCCCTTCCCATTGCCTTTACGATGCCTTCTTCCTTGCCAGATTACAACAAACGAAGTGGCAAATCCCTTGTTGAGGATTCCTTCCATTAAGAACTATACATCACTGCAGGCTTTAAAGTGGAAGCCATTTGCGTTCATCCTATCTTTGGTTGCTACATGATCCATTGTTCAGCATGTTACTTGAATCACTTGGGCTCTACTGTGTGTACTGTGTCTATTTAATCTTTGAAGGCCTATTCAAAACCCAGTAGCCCATATAAGGAATAAAAGCAACAGCTCGTATTGGGGCAGGTCTACGTCAGTGAATGGAAGATTTTGGAGATTCTTCACAGTGAATGGCGAAACCCCTCAATAAAACAGCTTTGGTTGGGGCACATAAAACCCCAAAATTACCATTATTGGTTAAATAAAAACAAGATGAACAAAGCAAGTGATAGAAGAAGGAAAATGACATCTACCTGCCATATAAGCAGAAGCATTCAAGGCATTCTTGCTGTATTCATAAATGGGGTTTTGCACAACAAGTATCATTTGCCAACAGCCAGTCACAGGATCGATTCCCGTGCAGAACCCCAGAAATTTTAACCTTCGAGACCCCCAATCACAATGGGGGTATTGTGCTTTGTTCCCATTGAACCATCATGACTGCATTTCAACCAAAACCAAATTCGTAAATTCATCTAACGAGCACACGCACAGACCCCATGAGCAGCTCAAAGAAAAAGAGGGAAGAAAAGTGCGTATAAGTGTAACCAGCAGTAATGATCTGAGAGGGCTAAATGAAAAGACTATGTGACTAGAGGGAATGATAATTTATTGAACCTCGAAGAGAGAGCCACCCATGTGACCATCTGTTAGCAGAGGAGAAGCGAAAAGGATATCATAGAGGAAGAAATATGTACCTGGAAATTTTGGGTTCTACTGCTCAGTCTCCTCAACCGCCTTCATCCTCGTCCTCATCATCCCATCTTCCCCTCCGGTTCCTCGAGATCGAATAAAACCCTGAGCTCACACACGCCCTTGGCATTTGTCATTATGTAGCCCCACGTTTAATTCCCTAATGTGACTAATGTCCCCGGTTCAATCCTTGTTTCCAGTGATAATACAATGGTGGTGACCTTCAGAAATAGAAAGGTCTGAGTGCTACACTTAACTAAAGGGAGGTGGACGGTCACAAAAAATTCATGTGCTCCTTTTAATTGGCAAATGATAATGTCCATCAGCCACCAGGAATTTTAGAGGGAACTTTGTTTGTGTATGGAAATGTGATTTTTTTTTTTATTGAAATTGAATATGATTTGGTAATATAGTAATTACTTCGGTAGAAATTAAATAACATAATATTTTCTGAATTGAGAAAATATAGCAATTTTCAGATTATATAGTTTATGGGGTATAGAGTAGATAGTGGTTAAGTGTTTTGTTAAGGCACTCTGGACGATAAATCCCATAAAGTGTGTATATATATCTTTGAATAGGTTTATTTTATGGAAACACAATGTAACTATGGGCTTATATATATTATAAACCATCATGAAAAATGTTCCCTTGTGAATGTGCGATAAATCCCATAAAGTGTGTATATATCTTTGAATAATATTTCCAAAATATTTTAAATGAAATTTATAATTAAATTTCTACAAAACCATGTGTTGTTTCCAATCCATGGTTTTGTTTTCTCTTTCCATGAATTCACAAAACCATGTGTACTTTTGTTTCTATTAATCCCATAAAGTGTGTATATATATCTTTGAATAATATTTCCAAAATATTTTAAATGAAATTTATAATTAAATTTCTACAAAACCATGTGTTGTTTCCAATCCATGGTTTTGTTTTCTCTTTCCATGAATTCACAAAACCATGTGTACTTTTGTTTCTATTACTCTTTCCTCTGTAAATTCATTTTAAGGTTACTGGTTTAAAATTTTATGGTCAAAATCCAGCGATGCTAAGTCTTAGTGTGGCCTAGACCAGGTCCTAGTGATTTTGACAATTTAAATGCCTCTTACTCAAGCCATAAATTAGTGGTGTAATCATCTCAAGACTCACATAAACTACTAAACAAAAAAATAAATTTTAGATGAAGTATTATTTAACAACAACAACAAAATTAAGTATTATTTAAATGTGAAAATAAAAGTTCAAAATGTTGATATTGAGTATAATTTAAATGTGGAAATAAATGTTTAAAATTGAGTAGGATGTAAATATAAAAATAAAATCTATAAATTAGTTAAATGGAATTATATTTAATATGTAATTTTTCCATTTTTATGTTAAATATTTTTAAGATAATTTTAAAAATAATGATTATTATTCAAAAAAAATATTTTATACAAAATTGTAAATATATAATAAAGAATTTAATGGATTGTAGAATTGAGGCTTCTGTGATCCATATCAAGTTTACTAGAGATGCTTCGGTGAAAATCACATGAAATACCATTTGTCCACGCGTTTTGAACCAACCAATGTGGTTCATCTTCATGACAAGTTGAAGAAAAAGATCCAGCTTCGCATGTTAAATACTCTAAGCAGAGACTCCTAACTTGACCAACAGCTAATTTTGACTTTTGGACCAGGGTCATAATTTTATATATATATATATATATATATTGGTGTCTAAGTTAATAGTTAGTTAGAAATGTATTATTTAATAATTAAAAATGATAAGTTACTTATTAATTTAAATGGAAATTAGTTATATAAAGGACCTTTCTTTTAATATATGTATAAATTAATAGGTTGTTAAAATAATAGTTAGTTAGAATTAATAAATACATTTTTTCAAAACGAAAAAGCACAATTGTATTATATTGAGACAATATAAAAGTATCAGATAGTACAACATAAAGCTTTTAGAAGCTGGAAAACTTTTGAACCTGTAATCAAAACTAGTGGATATGTCCATCCATAAAGGAAGCGATCTGAGCTAAACCACATCTAAAAACAGATACAAGTCTTTTATGCTGCACATGAGAATTTCTGAATTGTAACCTTGATTCTAGAGATAGTTTGATCATTCATATACCATACATATACGAGGATAAAACAAAAAGATGAAGAAGAGCAAACCTGGAGATAATCAAAAGGAGAGTTAAGAGCCAGGGATGGAGAAATCCTGAAGGATAAAGGATTTCTCGCCAGATATTACCTTCATGGACTAGGTACCTGTCTCTAATAGAAGACCTTCCTTTGATAGAATGTACGCTTGTTGGTTCTGGGCTCTATAAATGTGTTGAATGGAGCATCCTTTCACAAGTCCCCAAAAAAACATAATTTTGTCCATCCAGAGTGCAAGGTGTGGGCTCCTCATATGGAATTTACCCTTTACATGATCGACCATGATTTTGGAGTCCCCAAAGATTGAAATAGACTCTATATCAAAAAAGATGCAGAAAGCAAGAAGACCTGCTAGAGCTCTCGCCTCAGCCATGTTATTTGATCCCTTTCTTCCATTCCATGAAATGAAGTATTGAAGATTCTCGTCCATTATGATATGTACCCCACATCCACAATAGTTTTTCTGAGCAGCTCCATCCAAAAACGCTATTGGGGCCCTTGAGAGATAATCTTCTTGCTCATTTCTATTGGCATATTTCCTTTTAGGTTGCTTTATCGGCACAGAGTCATAGATGGATAAAATATGTTGTAAAATAGCCTTAAAAGGCTCTTTCATTGTTTTGAAGATTATGTTGTTCCTCCACCTCCATGCACACCAGAGGACAATGATAATTATTGATCTCCATGAATCTCTCTGCCCACTCCACCATTCAAAGGCTGCATGCGTTGAAGCATGAGACACAAGAGGGAAACCGTATAAAGTTGCCAAGTCATGCCATAATTGCATAGTAGATTGGCACTGGAAGAACATGTGCTAGTTGGTTTCCTCGGCTGACTCACACATTAAGCACATGCTTGGCCCGTGCCAGTTCCTTTTTTTCAGATTTTCCCAGGACAGGTTTCTATTATGGAACACCAGCCACGAGAAGTATATTAATTTGGGAGGGCATCCTGTTTTCCAAAAGGCTGATGGAAACTTAGGACTAGAGTGCATGGCCTTTAATTCAATCAGATTTGTGTAAATATCCTTTACACATACCTGAGCATTTGCTTTTGGCACCTTCCAGATTAGAAAATCTTCTGGCATGGAACGATGAAATCCGTAGCTTCTCAAACCCTCCCTGATAATGTTCCACTGCCTTGCCAAAGACTCTGACATCCCTAGATCATCAACCTCTTTCCAAAGAGGAATTGGGCCTTTCCATACTGTTATAAGTTTATTCCACGTGAAAAAACCTTTTTCTATGGAAGAAAATTAGAAGCCTTTCGGGGATGGTTATGTTCTCTCGCCCGCACATGAGGGGGTCTATTCCAATGAGGATTCTGCTATCGGATTGTAAGCTCCATTTCAGATTCTTTAGAAAATATTGCTCAATTTTACGAAAGCTGAGCCATATAGCTGACCCATACGTGGTTCCGATCCTTCCTAATCTAAACCAGTGTTCCATGTCTTTGCCTCCCATATATTTTGTTTTTATAGTGCTGCTCCAAGGGCCTTCTCCATATATTCCTCTCCACAGTGATTTGCACAGGAGTGCTTTCCCAAAAGACCTCAAATCCAATAATCCCCATCCTCTTGAATTCTTCGGCATAGAGATCTTTTCCATTCTAGTAAGATGATATTTTCTCAGTTCTAATTTGCCGCCCCATATAAAATTTGCAATTGTCTTGTTCATTTTCTAGATGATACTTGCAGGGAGAAAAAATATGTGTGCCCAATATACAACAAGTTGTAATACTGCTTGTGTTAGAACAATTCTTCCTGCCAATGATAGGCACTTGTATTCGCAAGCCGATATCTTCTTATAGTACCTGTCAATTATCCATTGCCAGTCCACTTTAGAGTAGCCCTTTGCTTTTAGCTGAAAGCTCGGATATTTTGATCCGTCCTTGATTGCCGCATCTCTACCCCAAACAGCACAGCAATCCATTGCACTGTTTCCATATTGACGTCATTGTGGAAGAGGATGGATTTAGATTTGTTTATTTGTAGACCAGTAGCATTTTGGAATCTATTTAAAATGTCGTTGAGACATATCCACGTGACTCTGCATAGCATTGCAAATATGAGCACATCGTTAACAAATAAGTTGTGCGAGATATAGTTGTTCCTGCAAATCTTCATAGGCCTGCACCTATTTTCAATAACTGCTCTGTTAATATGAAGGCTTAAAGAGTTCATTGCCAGAATAAACAAAAGAGGAGAAAGGGGGCATCCTTGACAGAGCCCCCTTTCTGCTGGAAAAAAAGGAGAAGGAATCCCATTTATGATGACGACATAGTTAACATTCTCTACGCATGCCATGACCCATCTTATTCAGGCCGATCTTCGCTAATAAACATCTAATGAACCCCCAATCTAAGCAACCATAAGCTTTTTGTAAATCAATTTTCAGAATGGCGGCTTTAGATTTTTTTGAGAGCATAGTAAACAGGTTTTCTTGAGTATTAGCAACGACATCCAAAATATTCCTTCCCTTTAAAAAGGCATGCTGATCCTTTGTTAGAAAATTGGCTAAAGTCGCTTTAATCCTTTCAGCAATAATTTTTGTGATGATTTTGAAAGTTATATTGCATAGGGAAATCGGCCTAAAATCTTGAAAGGAGTCAACCTCCATTTGTTTTGGGATAAGTGCTATTTGAGTGGAGGATGTAACCTGATGTATGCTGCCTAAGATTCTCGCTGCTTCAACCATCCTCAGCAAATCTTGTTTGATGATATCAAATAAGTGAATAAAGAATTCTATTGTCCAGCCATCGGGGGCAGGACACTTATCCTTCATGAAAGCCTTCATAACTCCTAGAAGTTCTTCCTCTGTTATGGGCTGGAACAAACATTCATTTTTTTCATCATCAAACATTTGTGGACCAGATCAATACCCCATAAGATATCCTGAAACCTGCAAACATCCCTTCTTTTATATTAGTTTTTAAAGTGTCTCATAGCTTCCTTTGAGATGTCGTGTTGAGAGAAAAGGAAGCCCCCCTGACCATCACTTATTTTCCATATGGAATTTCTCTCTCGCCTGGAATTTGCATATTTATGGAAAAATTTTGTGTTCATGTCACCTTCCTTGAGCCAAATTTCCCTACTCTTAAGTCTCCATGAAGCTTCTTCCTGCTTCAAAATTTTTTGTTTTTTCCTTTCAAGCTCTTTTATGCGACATCTCATATCAAATGGAAGTGAATTGGCATCCAAAACTTTGGTTATATTGTCCAGTTCCCTCTGTATTTCTTGAAGGGCCAATCTATCCAAATGTATTTTTTTAAACTGCCATTCTTTAACCACCTTTCTCATAAAGGACAGTTTGTCTCTAAAGGTCATAAACGGGGGTCTCATGTCTTTTGCAGTTAAATCCTTCTATGTTTTTGTTATGACTTCATTAAAACCTGGATCTTCTAACCATGATATGTTGAATTTAAAAGGGTACCCGTTCCTAAAACCCTTTTCCTTCCAGCTGAGATATATCGGCCTAAGGTCAGATATGAAGACATTCCTAATGGACGAATAAGGCATGCCCATTCTGTCAATAATGCTGACATGTAGAATGAATCGATCAATCCTTTTTGAAATATACGCCTCTTCTATTCTTCCATTATCCCATGTAGGCATCATTTTGGAAGGAATTATGTCTACAAGATTCTTGTTCAAAAGTTCATATTTGATGCGGTCTACGAGGGGGTCTCTTTTCCTGCTATTCCCCCATCGTTCCTCCGAGCTTAGAGTTACGTTTAGATCACCTGCAATCATCAATGTTTCAATATCAAAAATTTCTAATGCAAATTTTTTTTCCCAGAACAGGATCCTATTCTTATAGGGGGCGTAGATATTCAAGATATTAATGGGACAGTCGTTTCCTCTGATAGAGGCTGAGATGAGAATGCCTGCAAAGCATTTATAAGCTTTAGCTCTAATCCAAACAGGATCCCATAAAACCGCCAGCCCCCCCGAAAGACCCTTGGCTTCCGAAGCTACCAGGTGCCAGGAGGGAAACATTTTCCTAAAATAGGAGATGGACACATGATTGCTATGCATGGTTTCTTGAATTAAAATAATTTTTGGCTGAGCTAAATAGAATAGATTCTTTAGCGCCAAAAATAATTGGTCTGCTCCCAGACCACGTATGTTCATAGATATGATGAAAGTCATTGAGGAGTTTTTTCAGCCGCACTTGCTCTAAGAGGCTGAATCTCTAACATATCCATGATGGGAACATCCACAAGGGACATATTTCTTACACCTCTGTCTGCACTCCTCCCCCTAAAATGTCTACTGCCTCCATTGTTTTTTTTTCTCACCGTTATATTTCTTGCAGAGTCCGAGCTTATAAGAGGGGGTGAAAGATTTCTTGGTTTATGGATGGTTAAGGGTTCCAGCTCAAGTGATTTTTTGTTTAGAAGAAAGTCTAAGTCATTGTCATACAAATTTGTTGGAGATGATACTGGGGAGTTTAGAGGGGTGGCTGATACCATTGGCTCTTTGCCTTTCGCAGATGGGATAATGCTCTTTTTGGGCGAGGGCGACGATGATGAAATAAATATGGTTTGGGAACCCACAGTAAAGTCCTTGAAAGGCTAGATGATCGGAGAGGGAGGAGGAATTCCTTTTTCATCATTTGGTTCTAGGGGAGGCAAACAAATGATAGCCTGGGTCTTTTTATCAACAACGGATCCAATCCTAGACGAGCTTTCTGGCATGGTACCGTGGCTCTGAGAGAAATACTGATGAGATTGGCTGATATTGTTTTCCAAAATTTTAAATTCTTGCACAACATCATGTTCTGATGGAGACAAACTAACTGTAGGAGATAGCTTCTCTTTTTCAGAAAACTAGGGAGAGTCTTTGCGAATTTTTTCATGAAGCAATCTGCATTTTAGAGCTGGGCACCAAGGGAAATTTTTAATTAGGTGTCATGTCCTGTGACATGCTGAGCACCTGAAGGGGATTCCCCAAAAATCCAGTCTTTGTTTTATAAAACTCACTGTAACTGAGACAATCTATAATTCAGAAAAAAAACATTGCAACCCATGAACTAAATAGAGTAGATACAAACTGTAAAAACAGGAAGCCTGACCTTTTACCAGGCACATGCCGAGGGGAGAGCGACTTTAATCCTCCAGCAAACCAAAACCAGCAAATTTTGAACCAAGAACTAAAAACGCCGATTATGAATGCGAAAGTGGGACACTGAGACACTGCCAGCTTGTGAGCGAAACTCAGCCTTGCGCCAGAGCGCTCAGGGGAGAGGGAGAGTCGAGCCAAACCTTTTCCCCTCCTGCCAAAGACTGGTTTTATAATAGCTTCAAAGATGAAAGGCCAACGAGATGCGTAGTGAGCGTGTCAAACATATGGTTTTGCATGAATGGCTATAGGCTCGGTTGTCAGCAAGTGGCGTAGGGAGGAAACACATCGAGTAGTCGGTCATGCCAGATCATTCAGACAAAAGACACAGCTACCAGGGTAAAACGTGGCGATAAAAACGGAATGAGCAAGGCATGCAATGGCTCCCACACTTACCTACTTAGCATTCATAGGCTGGGTACCTGGAAAACACATGCATGTAGTGACCTGGTTGGTTGCTTTCGGCTCGCATCTCCGCTCAGCAGCTCCATTTCAAGAGTTCAAAATTAATAAATACATATTAAAGCGAGAAAATAATATTAAGTTAAATTAAATATCTAATTGTTAAATTAACCTTAAATAATAATAATAAATAACTAACTTATCAAAAAATAAATAAATAACTTATCCAAAAAATTAAAAAATAAATAAATAAAATAAATAAATTTAATTAAGAATGAGGTTGGTTATAAAAGGTACTAATATTATAAAAAAAAAAAAAAAAAAAAATTGTATATGATAAATTCATTTATAAAAAAAATTTAAAAAATTTAAAAAATAAATTGGAGGAGCCAAAAAACGAGGAGGGGGCGGAAAAATTAGAGAACAAACAACAAAAAAAAAAAAAAAAACCGACTACGAAGAGAGGGCTGGAACCCAACACCCACTAATTTTCCCTCAATACCTGGATACCAATGCCACCCTGGCCACAAATCATTGCCCATGTCTAAGAGCTCATACTGTGTTATGCCCCTGACTATTGATGATGCTCCAAAAATTATCCGCTCAATAGGATACCAACTCGTAATCTCTCGCCAATCCATCCTCTAGCATGGATCTCATGCATAAATATCCACACAAGAAACAATCTCACCACGTTGATGTTGTGCCACTGGGATACCCCTAAATTGTCGGACTGTCACTCGGTCTTGGCCAACTTGTAAAACCCATCTAGAAAACTTTTCCCTTCTCTTTCCAATGTATAGAGGTGGGCTACTAGTGTTGCAAACCCTATTTATGTACTCCTAAAGAGGGCTGCTCTGCTCCAGAATATGCTCCTCTCGCTGCCTAGTTAGGGATGTTAATTGTTCCCCAATGCTAGACAGCTTCGCCTTTGACTTGGCACACACAACTCCAAGCTCCTCAAGTTCATTGATCTGCTACAAAATGGTGCCTCAGAGTGTGTGGGCCTTCTTCTTCATTGCCATAAGATTTGTCTTGAGATGCTGATACTCTCTCTAGCGGCTCTCACCTAAAAGTTCTATAGCCCCGCTAGATGCCTTTGCATCTACTTGCACCTAATCAAGGGTTGGCCCCAAAGATGGATGCTCAATTCCCGTGTCCATGGCTCCAACTTGAGCCGTCAACTATCTCTCCAAAGATGACTCATCATACACACTATGTATGGCATGCTCCTCCTTATGTCCATGCACCTCTACGTGCTCTACATCTTGGATCATCATTAGTGGCTCATCCCTCAAATCCTCCTGAGTGTCTTCTTCTTATCCTTCTTCACTCATGGGAACAATCGGGTGCTACCATTTTCAGCCATTAAACACGGATGCATAGGTGAATAGTGGTTAACATCTCCACATGATTGCCCATACCTATAATATATGACCCCATCTTAGAATGATTAGAAGAAATATCCTCTTGTTCTACCCCTTGCACCTTAACCAATTTACCTGAGCATAAGTGCTTAGCTCCCAAGGTCCCTTGCAGCTAAAGAAAATATTTTTCCTCCTAAATTCATTCTTGTTGCCTGATGGAACTTTTGCATCCTTGTCCTCACAGACTTGTATCCTTGGTCAACTGCCTTTTGAACAGTCTCATCTTCTACTCGACCAACCTTTTTGTTAGTTCATAAGCAGCAGGTGGGACAATTTGTTCCCTCTTCCAAATTGCCAACAACTTGGATTACAACTGCTTGCAAATGGCATCATGGTCTCCCATAACTGAAGACAAAATAGATTGCGCATTTGTTTTAACATTGTTAGGATGATGTTAAACACACATGGTGAACGAGAGAGAATAGGAAAGATAAAGCATGCATTGCATTTTTATTAACAATAGAGGTACATTTATAGTACAATATGGTGACCGTTGGGATTCACATCCCAAGGGCCCTTGGACTACTTAGTCTGTTTAGCTTCCACACTAACCCATTTAGGATTAGGTGTCCAACATTCCCCCCCTTAATCCGAGGGTTATGTATGAGTCCAAGAAGAGAGTTGTAATACAAAATGTGCAAAAATGCATGGCAGCACTAGGCTGAATGTGCTATATGAAATGTTGGTATAAAGGGCGGTGGTTTAAGGATGGCCACCAACACTGGAATGCTTAGTGCAGTTCCCGGAACTCTTCCAAAGATGGCAAGAAGCTGGAGTCTTCTGCTAGAGGAAGTGATCCTATTTTTTTAAAGAGGGAAACCTTCAACCATAAAAGGGAGGTCTCACCCCGCATAAAAGGTAAAACTTCAACCTGAAAAGGGAAGTCTCAACCTGTGATGGTTTAAGGATGACCAACAACTCTGGAATGCTTA
>APFE030922056.1:14111-44224 GCA_000404065.3 Pinus taeda
CACACCCTAAAGGAACAAGGTCAGTTGATTACATCATCTCCCAGAAGTTCTCCCTGAAAAACTACTCAGAACTAGTCAAAACTAGACCATACAGACTGCTCAGTGCTAAGGGTAAGGGTGTGATGCATCTCACCTACTACATGCAAAAAGTGCGATGTATACTGAAAAGCCCTTCTGTAGGGTGCGATGAGCGAGAGAAAACAAATGGAAAAGGTAGTTGGCTAGGTGGAAACCCAGAGAATCTTCTAGAAACTGCCCATTTGACACTTGCCTCTCTGAATTCGCTCAGGGATGAGTAAGAGATCATGAAATATCCAAGTGGAACCAAGAACTATCAAAGAAATGACACTAATAAAAATCCCAGAAGCTGACTCACCAACCTGCAAATGTCTATATATGGATCCCGCATCCTAGAGATCTAGGGGCTGGAATTTTGTATTTTGTAAGGAAGTGCTGTTAGTTTCTCTCTACAACATTGTATTGTTGGGTGATCTAGCTTTTCACGAGGTGAAGGGGGCTTTCATGCTAAGAGGATGGTACTGGATAAGACAACTTGGTTGTAATCCTATCTTCTACTACTTCTATCAATAAAGCTATTTGAGTTTTCCTCCATATTCTTGTATATTTTTTAATCTTGTATTGATATATGCATTTGTATGGTTAATATACATATGATCCTATATTGTTTATGGTTATAGATCTCTATGCTTTGATGGTATTATGTTTCTTTGACTCTACAGGTGTTATTTGAAGTAGGACACGTAAGGAAGGAGTGGTGAAGCTCTGTCAAGGGAGGGAGGAAACAAGCAAGGAGCTAAGCAAAAGACTGAGGTTGGTACTCTCTGCTTCTCTCTCATCTATCTATCATAAAGGAAAACACAAGTAACTTTATTTTGTTTGTTTCTAAGATAGATACCGGTCTTAGTGGGACTAGCAGTTCTGAATGGACACTAGTTTTCTTGATAACACAAAGTGGGAACAACAAAAACCAAAAATGTTCTTTCAAAGTGGGAACAACAAAAACAAAAAGTGTTGTTCCGAAGAGGGAACAACAAAAATGAAAAGTGTTTCTCCGAAGTGGGAACATCAAAAACAAAAAGTGTTGTTCTAAAGTGGGAACAACAAAAACGAAAAGTGATATTCTGAAGTGGGAACAACAAAAAAAAAAAAGTGTTGTTCCGAAGTGGGAACAACAAAAACAAAAAGTGTTGTTCCGAAGAGGGAACAACAAAAAAAAAATGTCTTGTTCTGAAGTGGGAATAGCAAAAATGAAAAGTGATGTTCCAAAGTGGGAACATCAAAAACAAAAATCGTTGTTCTGAAGAGGGAACAACAAAAAAAAAATGCAAAAATCATATCAAAAATCATATTTACAATTTTTACAAAAAGAAAATAACTTTTTACAATAATGAAGCTGCCAAAGTATTGCCTTCTGTAGGTATAATTTGCATGGAGTCCTCGTGTATCTGTTGGTAAAAGGATTCTCTTGTAAGTGGTTTTTGGTAGAGGTACACCTGATGCCCATTTACTTTTAATGAAAAACTAGACCCATCAATGGTGGCCAATGTAAGAGTTCCATTGTCATGTACTTCTTTTATTTCATATGGGCCTAACCATCTAGTCCACAGTTTACCAAGGAAGTCTTGAAACCTAGAACCGTAAAGAAGTGCTGAGTCGCCCTCATGAAATATCTTTTTCTTAATCAGGGAATCGTGCCACTGGGCTCTTTGTTGTTGAATGAGTGTAGTATGTTGTAGAGCCAATAACCGAATTTCATCTAGTTCATTTATTTGTTGTAGTCTATTAATTTGGGCTTTAGTTAAATCTAGTCCCACTTCCTAGGCTATCCTTAGTGTTTCTATCTCAAATTCTATGGGGAAAATGGGTTTCTTACCAAATATTAGCTGATATGGAGAGTATCCAGTTGTGTTCCTCTAGGTCAAGTGATATGCCCACAAGGCCTCTGGCACTCGAGTCACCCAGTCTCATTTGTGTGATGGGACTATCTTTGTTAGAATAGCTTCAATTACTTTTTTGGTACTCTCCACCTACCCGTTCGCTTGCGGGTGTTATGGAGAGGTAATTTTGTTGATAATGTGATGATTCTTTAGTGTAGCAGCAACCTTGTGGCCTGCAAATTATGGCCTCCCATCAGTAATTACTTCTCTGGGTAAGCCATATCAGACAAAAATTTCGAAAAGAAAATTAATCAAAGTTTCCTCTGTCGCTCTTGGTAATGCTACTGCCTCCACCCATTTAGTCACGTACTCTGTTGCAACTAATATATATGATTTTTGATTGGACGGTGAGTTGATTGGCTCAACGAAATCTAATGCCCATCACTCAAAGGGTTCTATCACCAGCTATGGATGTAGGGCATCTCATTAGATTGGCCAGGGTGGCCCCTCCTTTGGCAACTATCGCATGCCTAGACAAAACTCTCAGCATCCGTAAAAATCGTGGGCCAGTAGTAGCCCATTTGAAAAATTTTATGTCCAGTTCCGTGGTCTACAAAATGTCCACCACAAGGTCCGTTGTGGCAAGATTTTAAGATATCATCAATTTTTTCTTCCCTGATACACAAGAAGATGTGCATATTGGCTCTTGTATGAAAAAGGTATCCTCCGATCCAGGAGAACCGAGTGTTGCACTGCGCTATTAATGTCCTTTCTCTGGGAGTCAGATGTTTGGGTAGTATTCCTACTACTAAATAATTTGACATATCTGTGTACCATGGTGTTTTTACGGCCACAACAAATAGGTATTCATCCGAGAACTGGTCTTCTACTGCCATTGCATCGTCTGTTCTTGGCACTCAGGAAATGAAATTTGCCACAAGGTTTGCCCTCCCCAGTCAATCCTTTATAGTTATGTGAAATTCCTACAAAAGTAGTAACCAACATGTCACTCTTCCATTTGTAATGGGTTTATTAGCTAAATATTTGATAGTAGAGTGATTAGTATATAGAACTACAAGGTATCTAGTTATATAGTGTCTGAATTTGTTAATAACATAAATAATAGCCAAAAACGCTTTCTTTGTTATTGTATAATTCAACACAGCAGGAGTTAAATTTTTGCTAATGTAATATATAGCGTAGGGTTTCTTGTCATCTTCTTCGTGAAGAACTACTCCAATAGCTACATCTGACACGTCTGATGAAATCTGGAATGGTATATCACAATTCGACCTTGTAATATTGGTGTTGTTGATAGTAGTCGTTTCAACTCTGTAAAGGCAATGTCACATGTGTGATTCCATATAAAATCAACATTTCCTATTAGGGGATATAATGGTGCAACAATCTGTGAGAATTTATTTATAAATCTACGATAATATTCTCTAAATCCCAGAAAACTACGTAACTCTCTTTGAGTTTAGGGAGTATCTAATAAGAGGATTACCTATATTTTTGCTGGATCTACCTGAATTCTAGTTGCTGAAATGAAATGTCCCAAGATTAGGCCCTTTGTAATCATCATATGGTAGTTCTCGTGGCTTAAGCATAGCCTAGTAGTGATACATTGTTACAGGACTTTCTCCAATGTCTATAATTCTTGTTCATATTCATCTCCATAGGGCATGAAATTGACCATGTACACTTCCAATCCTTCATTTATCAAGTCTGCAAAAATATTGAGTATGGCTCATTGGAATGTAGTAGGTGAATTGCACAATCCAAAAGGTAATACCCTGTAAGAAAATTTTCCCCACGGGAAGGTAATAGTTTTATCCTAGTCTTTACGGGCAATCTGAATTGGTTGTAGCCACTAAAGCCATGCAGGGAAGAGAAGAATTTCTTCCCTACCAATGTATCTAGGACCTGATCAATTAGTGGAAGGGGAAAATGGTCTTTCTGCATTGATTTGTTGATTTCTCTATATTCAACACATATCCCCCACTTGCCATTATTTTTGGGGACCACTACTAAAGGAGAAACCCATTTACTGTCAGATATAGGATAGATAAAAGTCACATATAATAGTTTTGGAGTTCTTTAACAATATCATTTAGGTGAGGATTTAATCTATGCTGAGGTTGTCGAATGGGTATTGCATATTTTTTAGTGTAAATGTGGTGCATACATAGCTGACAGTCAATCCCTCTCATGTCTGGGTAATCCCAAGCAAAAGCTCCTTTATATTTCCTAAGGACTTAAATAAGCTTTTGTTGCTAGTCATCACTCAAATTATTGTTAATGTGCGAGATCTTCCCTGGCTCGATTTCAATAGGTTTGCTATTATACACAGTAGTTGTTGGTATTGGTTTGTCATTGATTTCTCTCAGGGAACCTTCTTCAATTTCATTACCAAGGGCTTCTTTAATCATGTGACATTTCAAACTAGACACTATAGTAGGATGATTAATAAAAGTAATGATGACATCATCTTCTGTTTGGTTTTTAAATTCAAGGCAATCTACCATAGTTAATGGTGACCGAATATTTTTTGTTAAATATGTTACAGGTTGCTTCCTAGTTTTTACAAATTTTTAGGATTGGTTGAGCAGGAGGGTATAAGGCTAGATTCTTCACATCATTCCCTCTGGTTATGGTCATACTACCTGTCCAACAACTAATATAAGCATCAACAGTTGCTAGCCAAGGCCTTCCTAAAATTAAAGATGTCCATCTAGCCGGTTCCTAGGGTTAATAATAAAAAAATCTACCAGATATTCCCAAGTGTCTATATAAACCAACACATCTGGTAATGTTCCTTCTCACCTAATGACTGAGCGGTCAACAAGTTCCAGCAAGGTAGTTGTTGGTTCCAAGGCTTTGATGCTAAGTATTTCACAAGTTGTTGTTGTGAGAATGTTAATGGTTGCCCTTAAATCAACTAAAGCATTGGGAAAAGAGTGGCCATTTATCTATATTGTGACAATAGCATTTCCTAGGTCTTCAAATTTTACAGGTGTCTCTTTTCCTAGTAATAAATCAGACAAAGTCTCGACAACATGGACAATTAGGATTATTTTTGTTTGCCTCATAGACTTCTTGATACATAATTATTTAATAGTTTTGGCATATATTGGAATGTCTTGAATAGCCTGGAGGAGGGGTATTTTTATACAGATATTCTTGAGTTCACCCAGAAGATCAAAGTTAGGGTGTTCAATTGGGTGTGGTATCATCAGTCTTTCTGGGAATGGTGGGGAAGTGATTATGGTCTGTTCGGGAGTTTTCTGCCTCACTGTATCTTCCCCTTGTTAATAATTTACAATTAAAGGCTTATTTGGGTGTGATTCTTCAGGTTGTAGATTTTTATCCTCATTTGGAGCGATTATGTGTCTAGATCTTAACTTGAGTTCATTACACTCTCTCAACTCTGATTCAGGGTCTAGACCCTGAATGATTTGTACTACCTAGATTGGTTTGTTGTTCGGATTTGGGCTGGGTTGTGCTGGGAGTTGTGGTCATATATTAGATTAAGGATTATGTTACAATGTATAAGGTGCTGGTAAAGTAGGTTGAGACAGAGGAATTGTCCCCATAGGTTGGTTTGTGTATATTTGCTAGTTTGATTACCAGTTCTGATTTAGCGAGGTGGAAGGGGACCATTGAGATGAATAGGGATTTTTCTACCAGAATGGTGGAGGGTAAGAGGGATTTGACCAATTAATGTTTGTATTTCACTGGTTGGGCCATGGTGGCATAGAAAATGTTTGAGGTGGCCATGTAGAAAAAGGCGGTTGGTTCTGCCATGTTGCCCCTGAATATTGCTGAGAATTATATTGCGAGGGAGGAAAGAATGAAGATGGATTGGTAGGCATACTTGCCTGACATGCTTGCCATTGATGACATTGGTTCAATAGACATACGCGTTCCACTTCTTCTTCCACTTCCTTGAAGACCACTTTTAATCTTGGGAGCAATGGGAAACTTTTTGTTGCATGCTCATTAGTGCATATGGCACATGCGTGTATCATATCTAGCCGACATTCTTTATGATTGTGTTTTTTTTTACAATGGGGATAGAAAATAGCTAGGTTATGTTCTGCTTCGGCCTACTTTCATATAGCTTGCATGATATCCAATTATGTCTTCAGGGTCCCCAGGATATCAGTCTTTAAATCTTCCAATAGATTATCGATTTCGACTCTTGTAATGCTTCCTCCTAAAGCTTTGTTGTCTCTAGTCATCACATTGCATCTGGCTGGTTTCAACCTTGTACTACCCCTGGAGCACCTGATTCACAAGTCTATAATATTGTCATAATATTCTTAATAAATATCACCCTTACTCATTACATTCATTGTTTCTACCCATTGGCCTTTCATAACTTTAATCATTGTGGTTTTTAGAACATTATCAGGCAGATTTGCATAAGGAAATATTTGCATATTATATTGAAAATGCTTCACATATTCTTCCAATGTCTCGTTAGGCTTAGCCACAATTTGAAAGATTTCATATTTTAGTTCTATAGCTCGACAATAATCTTGGTATTTTTTAAGAAATGATTTTTTCATCTATTCCCGATCATTGATGGTACTTTGACCAAGTCCCATAAACTAATGCAGGGCTACTCTCTTCAGAGTATAGGGAAATAGTTTCAGCCTCTGGGGGTCAATGATGTAATCATAACCCCTACATAGGACATCGAATTCGAAAAGGAATGCATACAGGTCTTTTGAAGTTAGCCCATGAAAGGTAGGAATATTATGTAATGGAATAGCTTTCATGGGGCATTGACAACTATGTCTACAATAGGGTATTGTAACATGGATGTCTAGGGTTGTCACTGATTATTGTCTATTTGGTAAAAAAATATGCCAATATTCTTTAGGGACCTTTGGAGCTAGAGAGCTATTCCTAGGATGTCCGAAAGAGGCTAGAATGATTTTAACAACGCTACCTCGATCTAGAACACTGGGTGTCCTCTGTTCAATCACTACCCCAGGAGATCTAGGTTTTAATGATTTAATTTCAGGATTACCTATTTCTCCTTCTCCTTTACAGTGGTTGCAATAATTCCTTTCTTGTGAAGGATGTGGTTGTGAATTTTCAATATCTTGAAAAATTTGTTTAGACCCTTTAGCTTTACTATGAATCTCAGTGTTAGCTACAGATGGTGATCCTGTGGCCTGAACAGAAACATTACGTTGTCTGGTAGCAATAGTTCGGGGTCCTACTGATGAATAAGACTCAACTTTTTTTATGATTTCACCAATAAAGGTTAATCATCCAGGCGTCACCGGTCCCTTGGAATTTTCAGGTTTGGGGGGAGGAATTATATATTTTCTGGTCTTTTCTTCTTAGACATTCATACAAAAATACAAACATTCATTTATATCTTAAATTCCTACGCAATTGTACTTGAAAGCGGGCAGAGGAGTGAGCATTTTTCTCACTTGTTACGCAGGTTCTTACCTCCTGTTTTTAATACCCAATTCTCTCTTAGTAGACAAATATCACTGTTCGTAAAATGGGAACGCTGTCCCTGGAAATGACGCTGAAAGTTTGGGTGCTAAATGGTGTCTTTTAAAACTCCTAATTGCCTCACATTAATTATCAACCTGGGTAAGTCTTTTTATTCCAAGAGTGTACACAATATGTGCAAGCTATAAATCCAGAGAGTAATGCTTTAGAATAATTTATTAAATCCAATACAAGAGTAAACGGTTGTAATCATAAATATCAAGATTGTAACTTTAAAGAAAATAATTCATCTAACCATCATGACTCTATCTCAAACAACATCGTAATTCAATCTTAATCAACCAAACTCAAATGACAATCAATCGAGAGCATTGTAGTATTAATTGAGCTCTTTCAACTGGACTTAAAATACTGGATAGAAGGAAAGCATTTAATCAATCACTCTCTGTTATGTAATTAACCAGAAATGATTCTTTAACTAATAACTAATTTAATCCATGACATGAATTTAAATAAAACCAACTATTACTGCACATTAGTGAAATGAATACCATAAATCCGATTCAATGAAAATACATCAAATGGAAAGATATAAAGTAGAATAACTTGCAAGAAAGGGAAAATGCATAAAACAAGGAACAATAGTAAGTTCCACCAGAGACCGGGCCCTAGCTACCAGCAAACACTACTTAACTATTTCAAAATTTGAACAAACAACAACGCAAGTTGTATATTAATCATCAAAGTCACTTATCATTACAACACGATCTTGTTCTTTGGAATCACCCTTCTATAAATTAAAATTACAATCCAAGTAAAAGATGAGATATCCCTCTTTAGTCTTCCCTTTTATAGTCAAAAGGAAAAGATAAATGTGATCCCTCAGGATGAGGAGATCCTGAGGGATTCACAAGTAAATGTTATCTTCCAACAATTCCTCTATCTTGCACTGATATTCTTGATTCGTTCCTTGGTCCGACCGCACCCGACGCATCTCATTTTCCTCGATTGGTTTTTGTTGTTGTGACTTTGGAACAGTAGCTATTCCTTCTATTATTTTTGTACATAAAAAGTAATAAGAGTTAGTTTGTTCGAACAAATCGTATCAAGAGTAGTTTTATTCATTCCTTCTCAAAATCATATCAATATGTTATTATATCATAGCACAAAATGGATAAGAAAGGAGGAAAAAGACAATAATCAAGAGTAAATACATACCTATTGCAAGGCTCAACACATCACACTTTGGTGTTGGATGTAGAAAAAAATTCAATTCCTTGGCTATCTTACAATGAATAAAATTATGGGTACTATCCGAATCAATCAAAACTATCACCCTTTTCTTCTTTATATACCCTTCTATCTTGAGAGTTTGAGGAGTGGTAATTCTTGTTGGTGCATTACAAGATATGGTCAGATTCATTTTTTCTTTCTCTCGGATTGGTTCTTGGTGTATAGCATTTTCTTTTGACGTTTCTTGTTCATTTTCTTGCTCCTCTTCCCCATCTATGTAAATTAATTTCTTCTCAACACACTTATGAACTTTAGTGTATTTTCGATCACAATTGTAACAAAGCCCTTTTTCTCTTTTTTCTTCCAATTTTTTTGGTGTAAACCTTGTAGGTGGTGTAAGGCTAGGATAAATAACAATTCCATATTTGTAGTTATGAGTGGTAGGCTTCCTTGCTTCCATAATTTTCTTTCAAATTTTCTTGCCAACCTGTATGCCTTCTCCAATGAATCAGGTTCTCGAAGGTGAACCTCATGTTGGATGTTATCATTTAAAGTCCCTATGAAGACTTCAATCATATTCTTCTCTGGAATATTGTTTATCTTAATATTCAATTTTTGGAAGTCCTGAATATGCTCTGCCATTGAACCCCTTTGTCTGAGATTTATCAATTGCCTAAAGAAGGTGTTGCTCTTTTCCATATTCAAGTCATTATTTTTCTTTCTTTTAGGAGTTCAATATTTAAATGATTGTAACTTTGTAATCTCAAAATTTCATATTCTAAAATGTTTTCCTATGGTAGCCCTCTGAGTTTTCTTTCTCACCCCACCAATCTAATCAATATTGGATTCTTCAATAAATAGTTATGCAAACTCTCCTACGATGACCTGATTATAGATGGGTTCAGTAGAGAGAACTTGTATGACCTTGCATGTGTCACTAGTTCAACCTCCAAACATTAAAAAAATACACCGAACATTATATTCTGTCCTCTTTTTGTAACTTCTTACGAAATTTCAATCTGGTACTCAGAGAGAAAGGTATGATGATTTTCCGAAGGTCACCTATTTCAGATGTAATTTGGGAGCCTTTCAAAACCCTAAAATTATTTGAACGTATCTCTAAAAATATAGCTCAACAAGATTTGGAACTCGGGCTTGAGCTTCACCAAGATTTCATATCAAATGGTTTTTAGTTTCATAGTTTGAACCTTCATAGAAACAAAACTATAGCGAACATTCCATGATGACTTGTTTGATATGGAATACTAGACCTTGCAAAAACCCTAACTTCTTCGGATCCTATCTCTGAAAATATAGTGAGAGAAGATCTGAAAAATGTACTTGAGGTTCAAACCACTTTCATCTCAAATGGGTTATTTTTTCAACTTCTGATACTTTGTAGAAAACGATTTATATAGAAAATTGCACGATGACGTGTTTGGAGCAGTGAAACCCTAGAATCCAAAGCTTTCATACCAAATGTTATGAAACCAGCTCACAAAAAGATAAAAAAGATATATCAACGACTTAAAAATCAGTCTCTTTGAGGGGGAAAATTTGTTTACATTACACAAATGAATAATTTTTTTATGATACAAATCACAAGACCTCCTTTCTATATATAGGAGTCTAAGAGGTCCCAATACAATTAGAGCCTACATAACAATAATATTAATGGAGCAAAAAATTAAGAATAGTGGGCTTCTACGGGGCATAATAATAACAACGTGGGAACTATATGGGCATAATAATACAATAAGGTAGTTTCACCAATAAAAATAAGGGGTTACACTAGTAGTATAGGGACCTAACGTTCTTCAAATTTTCCATCACCTGCATCAAATGTGACAGTAGCTCCTCCAGGTACCACTATATACGAGTATATCATCCAACTAGACAATAAAAAATGAATCTATAAAAGGGAACAATACATAATTCATTCATATCATAAATATAGTTGGTACTTTACATAGGGAAAATGACATGAGTAACCACTCATACAAGCCTTTCCTTATTCTAAAGGCAGTCTTCCAGGTATATTCTTATTTTAATCAAACTTGGTGATATCTAAGCTTCAAGTCCATGTTGGTGAAGTAATTTTCTTGCCCAAAATGATCCAACAAATCTTCTATCCTAGCAAGGGGGCAACTATTCTTAAGCGTGATTTTGTTCAATTGCCTATAATATATACACATCTGCTAATTCCCATCCTTGTTTGGCACAATTATGATGGGTGACCCACATGGTGATGTACTTGGTCGAATGACACACTATTCCTGCAGCTTCTGCAACTATTTCTTCAGCTCACTTACTTCTCTAACAGACTACTTGTACAACCGAATATTTCGCAATGAGGAATCTAGAAATAGCTGGATCTCATGCTCCACTTCTCTCTTAGGTGGTAACCCTTTAGGCTCTCAAAACACATCCTTGTATTCTTGCAACAACTACTCCAATTGCTTTTTACGTTTCTTAGTACACCCATCTAGGGATACCTTGTCTCTTATTGACTCCTCTTTAAATTGACTTTCTCTTAAAAGAAATGAAACATACTTATTGCTAGAATTGATCAATTTCTTGGCTGGGTTGGCACTTACCAGAGATATTTTCAACTTTCCTTTGTGCATTTTTATGATGAATGATTTTCCGTCCTCGACGAGACAATATTTCTTGGCTCTCCTTCAAGGAAAATTTTAGGGGCTAATATTCACAGGCGAGCTAATTTTCCATGTTTTTTCCAAAAAAATGTCTGCCAATTTCCATTTTTTCTAAAAGTGATGTTTTCCAAATTTTATAGTATAAAATTATTTAACCTTATAAATCGTCAAAATTTTACAGAGGCTACAAAAAATTCATAAATTTGAATATTTTTACAAAATTATCATAAAACATTTTATAATTCGCATGTTGTGGACTAGCAAGATTCACTAAGATTTCTCAACTTTAGGATACATTTCCGTTCTTAAAAAATTCCCTGCTCTCCTCATGAATATTTCATCACACATGCACATGTATGGAATCCAAACATGACCCCACATACATCAAGTGGAACCACATCCAGATCTACTTCATAGATAAAATCAACACTCGTAGCAAATATAATTTTACATTGTTTTTCTACCTTCAACTATGCATCCTTATTTACCCATTCCAATGGATTTGGCTTTGGATGATCATGAACTTTGAGCCCCAAATTCTTGACCAAATATGTTGCAATGAGATTCATCAAGGTTCCCTAGTCAAATAAAGCATCAATCTTTATCTTCTTAATGTATATATTTATGTTGAAGATTTTGGTCATTTCATTCTCTTAATGTTGTTGAAGGATACTCAGAATCACATCATCCTCTACTGATGTCCAAAATATCTTCTCACCCACATCTAAGCTACTTTCAACTTGGTTGCACGAATGAGTGGCCATGGGATTCTTCTTCTTATTATATTTCTTCTTGTTTTTCAGATTTAGCTCTGGATGAAACTTCCAACGATTCCCCTTCGTATGGCCATCAATGTTATAGTGGTTGTAGTGGTTGCTGAGATCTTTAGACTGGTGCATTATGGTTGTCATATTTTTACCTTTCCCCCTTTTTCTTCTTCTTCCCCTCTTTAGAACCATCTTGTTTCTCCTTATGCTTAAATCCACTTTATTGTAGTCTCTTTAGGCCTATGTTGTCTAGGTACTATGCCTATACACAAGCCTCATCCACTGATTTGGGCTTGAACAACATCACTTTCTCACAAATATGGTAGTGTCAATCCCGCAAATACTTGGGGAGTACATTTGGATTCGTTGGAGAGATACCCATGTTATAGCGATCTTCCTAAATTTTCTGGTTTACTCCTTCATGCTTTGGCTTGAATTTTGTCTAAAGTAATTCCACCATATCTATTGGTCCTCCATGTACCTAATGGGATGAACCTGTCATGTAATGAGGGTTTTTAAATCCTCCCACTTAGTCACTATAGGTTCCCCCTCGAACCTCAGGGTTTCTGTGTGGATCTCCCATCAAGTTGGTGCATGACCCTCTAAATTCAACCACACAAATGAGAAAAATTTCCCTTCAAAAATCTGATGGAAAATGAAATAAACTTCTAGTTGCTCTAACCAGTGGCTCATTTTCAAAGTGTCGATATCACCGTGGTACATCTCAATATCAACTTTTGCTTCAGTTTTAAACAAGGATTGTGATTGGTTCATGGAACTCAGATTAGGTTGATCTTTTTCGAGTCCTTTCTTCAACTGGTTCTCCATTTCTCCATGATCTTTTGATCCCAGCTCTGATTTTTCCTCTGCATTTAAACCCTCATCTTTGACAAATATCTCCAAATATCTATTCAAGACTAGCATGAGGAGACTTACATTGTGGTTGATATATGTGGCTTCTTGTTACAACCATCTAAACCTCACCTTTGCAAGTTCATGAGGTTCATTTTTAGATTCGTCGACCATGATTAGGGTTTTATAATTTTTGGCCCCGCCGATTTAGATCCCTATAACCTCCACAAAATACCAAAATAAAATTGCCTTTGAGATTAAATGATTTGTAAATTGCCATGGATATTCACTTGAAAGTTTGTCACAATAGATTTTATAATATTATATTAGAAATATGAGATTATACACTATTAGAGTTTTATTAAATTTTAATATCTATAGAGTTAACTATAATTCGTGCATGCATGTGAATGGAAATTATGAAGAGAATAGAGAAGAGAAAATAAGCCCACACACAAACACATAAGACACAATATATTCTCTCTCGGAAACCCTTTCAAGGGAAGCCTAGATGGAAGTTCAGGCTACTTAACTCTCTCTCTATCTAGAAATATGGTTATAGGTACAAAGAAGCAATGTCTATGGCTTGTGCGTTCCTACATTGCATATATCCGCTCTATGTTCTCTATCTCCTGCCTATCCTGGCTATTTTTTTATCAACTATGGAACAAAATTCTCTTGAAGGAATGAAATGCCTCTTCCTCCTTGTGGCTCAGTTATAACACAACTCAATAGCCTACTAGTGGTTAATTTTGACTACATCAACTCTTAACTAGATTTATAATATAGAGTCTTCAAGAGTATTTTACATCATAAACACGTGGCTAGCCCCCACTCCATTAATAATGGAGGCTGATGCGACATCCTCCTAAACTATAGGCATGAAAACAGGAAGCTCAACTTCTGAGTGACATAAATTTTATGTACAAACTCCGATTCACATGCTTCTTGTGTCATTGGAAATATCTATGGGTAGAATATCATGAAATTGTGTGATCTCAGGGTGTAAAATACTTCCCCCCCAAAAAATTCATTTGATGTCACAAAACACTCCTGGAAGGTTTCAAACCTCGTTTTTCCAAACCGTGTCTTGCCATTAAAAATGGTCCTATGAGCCGATTCCTCCACTTTTTCCACTCCAAATGAATTGATATTGGTGAAAAAAGATATAGTTATCAAATGTGAATAATAAAGGTATGTAGGCTGACTCTTGCAACCATGCAATGTGCATTTTAGAGGGGAAGAGTGATCTTAGGTTGGTTGGGCAAGAAATCTTTCAAAATTTGACTAAGTGTGGGATTAGTGAGGTAGAGATCAAACCAAGGTAGGACTTTAACATGATTACACACTAAAAACCATCGATGGAAGAACATAGAATACCCATCACTTAGAAACATCATGATCCCATTAATGTAGCAACAAAACAATAATATCCTCTAAGATTGACACTTAAGATACACTTTGTGATGACAATGATGACACTAATATGATAGTGCATACGAAATTGGGAATGATTCTAGAACATATGTATATGATAAATAAGCCTCATTAGTACCAAACTTACCTATTAAAATAGACCAAAATTCTTCTTTCACAATGTGTGACACTTCCCATGTGAAAAGATGACACTTCTGTTTTCTACACAAAGGGACGAGAAAACTTAGAGAATTTACATAATATGACTTGTCGTGTGAAAGTAGGCTCTAAAATTTGGATGCAAGCCAAATTTTTTGAGGGTGTTGTAGTAGCAACAACATACCCTCAAGGATGCAACCTTATTTTGGTTCAAGAGTTGGGAAGGAGGAAAAATTACCACATGGGCTCAGATGCAACAAGAATTCAACACAAAGTATAAGGACTATTGCAACTCAATGTGGTGACATTGTTGACATTGATGAAAAAGGAGCATTATCAAGTCAAGCAAGCAACAGGGAAATTATATTAAAGGAGACTATTCACAAAGGAACAACAAAGGAGCAACAATAAGATAATGTATGAAATGATAATGTATTCACTAACGAACATGATCAATAAAAGTATTCAAGGGAGAAAAAAAGGAATGATATGGCCTACATGAATGGAGATGTAGTTGCATTTGGGTATAGTTTTGTTGATGGCTTGATGTTTGTGTTGATGGCTTTGATAAGTCATCATGAACTAATGTAATGAAGGTAAAGGAATAAAGGAGTTGTGGTACATATGTTTTAGAGGTTGCTATGTTGAATAATTTGTTGTGATGTTAAATTGTTGTTGAGTTGAATTGTTGTGATGTGAGGCAAACAAAAGAGTCCATAACAACAAAGGAAAAAATCCGTGATAGAAAAATAAAACAAGACTCAAGGTTGTGGCATGAAGAAAATGTAACATCCCTGAGTTAAAAATCCATGTAATAAAGTTAATAAAGGAAAAATAAGACTTGGGTCATGGGACACTTATTCCAAGCTAGATGTTGGGAAAAACATCCTAGTGGGAGTTTATTTGGTTTATTATGGCTAAAGGAAATTTTCAGAGGCAATGGAAATGGTTTTGAAAAGGGAAGATACATTAATTGGCATTTTATTTATGAAAATAAAGGAAATTCAGAGAAAAGGAAGGTGGAAGGTCATGGGTTGCATGTGAGGAGAAAAATGAAGTAAAAATAATGGAAATTTAAGGAATTCTAGGACTTAACGATAAAAAGGCTTCTAGGGATCAATTTGGAACCTTTTGTAAATTGAACCTTTTTCTAGTTCAGTTTTGGAGCTCTATCTCTATTCTCTCTACTCTCTCATACTCTTACACACCTAGATCACTCTTGGAACACTATAGCATTGGAGGAAGGAAGGAAAAAAAAGAACAAGAAAGACAAGGGAAGCAAAAATCAATCAAGGAAGAGTTGGATCAAGCAGCTAGCTTGGGACTACATGGAGGTATCAAGCTGAATGTATGATTTTCTTGCTAGTTTTGGCGTGCATGGTACATGCATGTTCGAGTTTGGTTCTATTATTATCATTGGCATCAACTTTTCAAGGCGTGACAATGGTGTTTAAACTTACCTTGCCATTTCCAAATAGACATGGTGTGATGGGGTTTCTCTTATTTGTTGATCTTGTTTGTTGGATGGTTTCAAAACTAAGTGGGGTGGTCTTAGGGAGGAAACGCAAGGCCTAGAAATCCCTGGAATAGTGAAGGTGAGATTGCAGTAAGCCTGATTGTGTATATTCTCTTTGGGCCTAGGAATTCCTCATGTTTTACATCGAGGGATCCAGAGGCATCCAGGCTTGTATAGGTATAGTGATCCCTAGACTAGTATGTCTTCAAATTGTGGTAAAGCGTGGTAGTGTATGTTTCTTGTTTGGGCTTAGGAATCCCCTGGTTGGAATGTGGTAAATCCTAGTTATATAGATAAGGGGTTGGGCCTAGGAATTCCTTGGTGGGTTTCGGTAAATCTTGAGGAAGCCCTATTTGGTTTCATTGTAAGTACCAAATTCATGCTTGGAATATGGCATGGGGGTGACTAGCTGAAAAAAATATTTGGTTGAGCCCAATCTATAGTCAGGTGGTATGTGGAAGTCCTTGGCTTAGTTAGCTTTTGCATATGTTAATAAGATCACATTTCATCTTGTGTTTTAAGCATAAATAGACTTGTTAGTATGTGGTTTGAATGGATATTCTATCATTGTTATTATGTTGGTTATACGCTGGATATAAGCATGGATTGTGACAAAGTTGAGTTATGTCTCTTATATTGTTTTGTTTTGTAAATGAAATGTTAATGAATGTATGAACTAATAGATTATAGTGCAACTATTATGTGAGGGCATCAATCCTTCTTGGAAAATATCAGATAAGTATGAGACCCCTATGTTCAGATATGTTATTATGACCTGTAGAATACATGTTCACGATGTATTTGATGGAATTCGTATCATGGCTAGGCCATTTCAGGTTAGGTCCTTGTCAAAATTTTTGTCTTAGTAGCTGTCTCTAAGTGTTATTTATGATTTTTGGAAGTTTCATGAAGTTATTAGCATAGACCTCTATCGTAGCCCTAAAGAAGTGGCTCAAAATTTAGGTTTGATGGCACACAACTATCTAAAAAAAGCCACAATCGAATGGATGCCTTGTTGTGAGAGTAATTAGAGGGCCTCGTTCACAAGGAAGGATTTTCATGGGAGATTATGTGGGTCTATTTTAGAAAAACATCAAGTTGGGTCAGGCGTTGGACACCTCGAGGGGTTGGCTTGCTCCTAAAGGACTTGTACCTCCTTAGGAAGGTGAATCTAGTTTTTTGTGTGAAAATTGCACTTCCTTAACTATACATGGGGTGTTGAATCATATCATAGTAACTCTTTATCACATTTTTTCCCTAATGGACTCTTTAGCTTTGGTATATGTGGGAGGAGGGTGTTATAGAATGGTATTAGAGCATGGTTCACCTCTGTGACTAGATGTGTGGAATTTGTTTGTTGTGTATGCATGGTTGTAGTCATTTTTCCAGTTTTATAGCCTTGTGGAAGATGCTGGTTATTTTTATTAGATGTGGTCGTCATTAGTTCATGTCAGTTATGCATTTGTTATGCATGTCAGTGTTTATATGTCATTATGAATGCATTCTCATGGTTATGGTATAGTCATGCATGGTAACTAGATAATGGTTGAAATGGTATCCATATAATGATATGATTATGATTAGACATGTATTAGGATAATATTGTTTATCTTGTAGATAAGATATCGTCCCTTGAGATATAATGAAGTATGTTTATTATGTTTATATTTTCATTTAGTTAACATGGCATACTTGCAGGAAGAAGATCAAAGATGAATAGCAAGATGGTAGACTACATTTCACAAGACTCTCCATATAGATCCGATGAGAAACATGGTGATGGGTAATCTCCTAGTATAGCACACACATTGACAATTTTGAAGCCAAAAATAAGAAGTTTCAAAGCAGATAATGACAGAATCATTCAGGTAGAGGAGAAAAAAATAGAGGTTAACACAATTATCCTTCAGAGTTTGCCAGACTTGCTGAGATAGGGACCTCTTAGGACCATTCATGGGTAGGAGGAAAGGATGAATTACGAATATGGTAACAGGTCTTATGGTCATCAAAAGTTGGTAGTAACATGCCTTATGGTGGTCACAAGTTGGGAAGAGATTACACGATTAAAGATGGCAGGTTCTTGGATACACCTGATAGGAGAGGTGATGGACACAGGACCTATCCTAGTTTTGGTTGTGACAGGTATCATGGTCATCATCATTACCATCCTTATAGGAGAAATGATAGGGATATTTTCCATATGAGTTAAAGAAATAAAATCCACATACCCTTGATGGGGATTTGAAGAAACGAGAAGATGCAGAGGCATGGTTATTCGAGATGAAGAAATTATTTGAGCTACATGATTACACAGAGAATATGAAGGAAAAAATAGCTGTCTTTAGCCTCAAAGGGAAAGTAGACATTGGCAATAGATGTAGCATGTTAGACACATCCAGACATAGCAGTTGAGTTGGCATGATTTCAAGAGACTCTTTAGGAAGAAGTACTTGTCAAAGAGGTAATATGACAATAAGGCCAAGGAGTTCTATGAGCTAAATATGTGATTGATGACAGATGATGATTATATGACCAATTTCCATAATTTGATGAGGTATGTACCATATCTTAAGGATGAGAAGGCCAAAGTTTAGATATTTTTCAGTGGATTACCAATAGCATTTAGAGATCGGATTGAATATGATGACCCTTGATCACTTGAAGAAGTCATTTGTAATTTTAAGCATTGTTATGAGAAATTAGAGTACAAGATAGAGTTTCAACAAGTTTGGAAAGGGAAAGAAAAGGCAAAAGGTAAATTGCAGTCGAAAGGAACAAGACCCTAATATGCAGGTGAGAAAGAAAATGTTTCACCTTATAAAAAGTTTAATGGACCTCGATGAGGAGGGCATCAGAGTAAAGGTGATGGTAAGGGATAGTTGTAGCACTAGACATGTGGTAAGGACCATCCTATAGTTATGCAAAATGAGGGTGGTAGGCCTTAGGCCTATTGTGCACATGAAGCGTAGATAATTGGGTATTTTGGGAAGTGCGTTCCATGGATATATGAATCATTAGATAATGGGCAAATAGATCACTAAAAATATATTATTAAGATGGACAGTAAGATTTCTGATCAAATTATTTCTACTTTTATTGAACCTAGATTTAATTATAGTTATGTTAATCTTGACCTGGTGGATAAGTGTGTTTTTCATAAAGTAGTTCATGCAAAACCTTAGTTAGTATAGTTTTCTATGGGCACAAAGAAAACAATCCATCATTAGGTAAGATTTTGTACATTTGAGTTGAATGGTATGCCTACATCAATGCATTTGAATGTTCTTCTGTCGGGATAATACATTATATTGTTAGGTATCAATTGCTTGTATCATCATAGGACCAAATTAGATTGTTATGACAAGGCTATTGAGCGTTTGGATGATAATGGAGAACATGGAATCTTGCATGGTAAGAAGAAGGCTACATCGGCCGAAATGGTGACAACTATGTAGGTGAAGTGGAGTCATAGAAAATGATGTGTGTTATTTGCAGTGCACATTACTAGGGATAAAGTAAGGATGTTGAGGATTGAAAGGTATTGAGTAGGTACCTAGTTTCACAATAGTTTAAGGATGTATTTCCTACATATATTTTAGAGTTTCTGCCTCACATGGAAGTGGAATTTTCCATTGAATTGGTATGAGGGGCAACACCAACATCAAAGGCACCATACAGGATGAGCACACCGGAGTTGGTAGTATTAAAGTTGCAGTTGAAAGAAATGCTTCATAAGGGATACATCAGGCTAAGTCCGTCACCTTAGGGTGCACCAATATTGTTTGTGAAGAATAAGGATGGTACTCTTAGGTTATTCATTGATTATAGGAAGTTTAAAAAGGAAACTTTCAAGAACAGATATTCATTGCCAAGTATTTATGACTTGTTTCACCAATTGAAGGGAGAAACAATGTTCCCAAATATTGGTCTGAGATCTGGATACCATCAGGTATGCAACAGAGAAGAGGACATCTACAAGACTTCTTACTAGACTAGGTATGGGAATTATGAGTTTTTTATATTTCCATTTTGTTTGACTAATGATCCAACTACTTTTATGTACTTGTTGAATAATGTATTTATTCCTTATCTGGAAAAGTTTTTTATTGTGTTCATTGATGATATATTGATATATTCTAAGAATAATGAAGAGCATGTCAAACAATTATTAGCAGTGTCAAGAATGCTAAGAGAGCATTAGTTGTATGAGAAGATTAGAAAATCAAGTTTCTTTCAGACAGTGCTACATTACTTCATGCATGTCGTCTCCAAGGAAGGAATGTCAATCAATTTTATAAAGGTAGGCTATCATCGAGTGGGCAGCTCCTAGGAATTTGGATGAGATAAGGTCGTTTATAAGGTTAGTTGGTTATTAGAGGAGGTTCATGAGGAACCTATCATGGATTTACTATCCCCTCATGTCATTGCAAAGGAAAGGTAATAAATTTGAATGAATAGAGGAATGTGCAACAAGTATTGACCAGTTGAACCAGTTGTTGACAAATGCTCTCATTCTCAAGATTGCAAATTTGGACAAAGAATTTATGGTGTTTACATATGCCTTCAATAGAGTACTTGCTAGTGTCCTTATACAAGAGGGATATGTGGTGTGTTATGAATCAAGTAAATTAAATGAGCACGGGCATAATTACGTTACACATGATATTGAGCTAGAAATGATCATCCATGGTTTGAATATGTGGAGGAACTATCTTCTTGGTAGGAGATTTGTACTGATGAGTGATCATAGTGGATTTAGATATTTTTTTGACCAATCAAATCTAAATTATGGGAGAGCTAGATGGTTGGCCATGATCAGAGAGTTTAATTTCAAGATTAGGTATATTAAGGGAAATGAAAAGAAGGTTGTAGATGCTCTTAGAATAAGAATACAGGTAAATCACATTGCAAATTTGATTTCATATGGAACATATCTATATGACCAGATCTTACAAGAAGGACAACAAGACGACAAGTACATGGAGCTTACACATAGGTTGCAACAGGGTATAGATGATTAGGATGTGGACCATCATCTCATAGCAGATGGTTTGATAAAATTTAGGAACATGAGGTATGTGTGTTGGACAACAGTTAGATCGAGAAGCTTATATTGAGGGAATTTCATGTTAAGTCTCATTCAATTCATCCAGGATATCATAAATCATTGACAGTTGTGAAGAGGTTCTATTATTGCCTGAATTGGAAGAAAAAAGTGGTAGAGTTTGTGGTGAAATTATTTGATTGTCAACATGTAAAAGCAAAGTGTAAGAATCCAAGTGGGTTACTACATCCAATTCTGATTCTAGAGTGGAATTGGGAGGTCATTTCTATGGATTTCATTATAGGCCTGCTAAGGACATCTCGAGAGAATAATTCCATCATGGTTGTGGTGGACATGATAAAAAAGGTAAGCCACCTCATTCTAATGAAGTCTATATATTCATCTAGTGATATAGCACAAGTCTTCATTAGGGAGATAATGAGGTTGCATGGCATTTCAAAGAAGATTGTGTCGGACAAAGATTATAAGTTCACTTCAATATTCTAGAAGGAATTGTTTGTAGGTTTGGGTACAAATTTGGTCTTAAGCACAATTTATCATCCGTAGATAGATGGATAGACATAGAGGGTCAACAGGATTTTTGAGGACATGTTGGGAATGTAAATCATGCATCAACAATGAAAGTGGGAAGATTACCTTCCACTGGTTGATTTTGGATACAAAAATGGATATTAGGAGACACATAGGATGAGTCTATTTGAGAAACTATATGGGTGGAGTTATAATACTCCTATTAATTGGAGCATTCCGGCGAATAGAGAATTGATAGGACGAGACATGTTGGAAGAGATGGAACATGAAATGTAGGTTATCAACAAGAATCTAAAGGAACCTTATGATAGGAAGAAACTTATGTAGATCAACACATGTTTTTTGAGGAGTTCTAGGTTGGTGAATAGGTGTACTTTCTCATCAAGCCTAGAAAGAGCTCCCTGAGGATTCGGTCATGTGTGAAGTTAGCACCTTGGTATTGTGGGATTTTCAAGATCGTTGAGAGGTTTGGACTAGTGGCATATCAACTTGCACTGCCTCCAGTAGTGAAAGAACATGATTTTTTCTATGTTTCAATTCTTGAAAGATATATAAAAGATGTTGACCATGTTATTGACTATTCTATATTGCAGGTGGAGCTAGAAGGATAATTCTAAATGAAACCTCAGTGTATTTTGCAGAGAAATATGTTCATGCTTTTGAACCAAGCAATCGAGCAGGTTAAAGTGCATTGGAGGAAATTTGGGTCTGACGAATGTACATCAGAGATTACTAGTTAGATGTGGACTATGTATCCTTCCATGTTTTTTGAATAAAGAAAATTCGTTTTTGTATATGTATATATGTATATGGATGTAAATACTACCATGAGTTGTGTTATAAATCTCCAATAAGCAATATGGGTGTCATGGTGTTTTACTTTTCAACAGGTTCATCATTGTAAATACTACATCAACCTAAGTGTTTTAGGGAAAACTAGTGTCTTGTCGAATGACTAGCCCTATAGGTTTGGCAGCTTGCCCTAGAAACAATAGTTTAAAGCAATTCAACGATTTCTTCTATGTGTAATAGATAAGAGAAAGACAATGGAACCAACCTGGAACTTTCGCTTAATCCCTTGCTTGATCTCTCTCCCCCCTTGATAGAGCTTGCAACTCTCCTCCCCGTAATTAACCTGCTTGGAGAGTACCTATATAAATACAGTAACAAAGAACCGTAAAAGCATCATGATCTATTACAACATAAACATTACAGAATCCATATGTTATAATGAAAGAAAGGATAACATTTACAAATGATAACATTCACAATTGCACAACCATATGGAAGAAAAATTGAAGAACTTTTATTAAATAGGAAGGAAAAATTCAAACCCAGTTGTCTGATCTAGCATCATCTTCCCAGCTATCAATCCATCTTCACCTCATGAAATAGCAAGATCACACCAACAATACAATGCTCTCTTCCTCAAATACAAAACTATTAACACTTCCTTGCAATTCAATATATTCTAACCTCTGGATCTCTTAGATGATGGATCCATTTATATATGTGTACAAGGGTGTGAGTCATCTCTCTGGGTTTTGATTAGTGTCATTCCACTTGTTACAATTGGTTCCACTTGGATATTTCTTGGATTTCTTACTCATCCCAAGGCAAATTCAGAGAGGCAAGTGTCGTAGGATAAGTTTCTAGAAGATTCCATGAGCAACCACCTAGAAAACTATCTTGGACATTTGTCCATCCTCACCCATCACACCCTATAGAAGGCCTAACCAGTATGCATCACACCCTGCTAGTGGAGCGGTCAGTATGGTTCAGTTAGGCCATTTCTAGATGGTTTCTCAGGTGGAACTTTGGGGAATGATGTAATCAAATGACTAAGATCTTTTAGGGCATGAAACAACTCTTTTAGGGGTCGAAGAGTGCTAGTTTATTGAAATATAAGTTTGGGGTCGATGTGCCTAAATATGTCTATAACACTAAGTTATAAAGCTACATTGGAAGTATGTTTCCTTTTCAACAGTCTTTCTGCTTGTGGGTGTCATTAAACACTAAGGACAATGTTCCCCTAAGGGGGAGGGGTTTGTAACAACACTGGGTTAAAAAGCCATGTAATAAAGTTAATAAAGGAAAAATAAGACCAAGCTCACTGGACACTTATTCCAAGCTAAATGTTGGGAAAAGCATCCCAGTGGATGTTCATTTGGTTTATTATGGCTAAAGGAAATTGGCAAAGGAAACACCAAATGCTTTGAAAAGTAGAGAGGAATTAATTGGCATTTTATTTATGAAAATAAAGAAAATTATGAGAAAAGTAAGGTGAAGGGTCACATGTTGCATGTGAGGAGGAAAACAAAGGAAAAATAATGGAAATTGAAGAAATTTGAGACCTCAATGATCAAAAGGCTTATGACGATCAATTCACAACATTTCATTAGTTTAGTATTGGAGCTCTCTCTCCCTATTCTCTCTACTCTCTCATACTCTTGCACACTTAGAGCATTATTGGAGCACTCTAACATTGGAGAAAGGAAGGAAAAGGAAGGACAAGAAAGAGAAGGGAAGTAAAGATCAAGCAAGTAAGAGTTAGAGCAAGCAGTTATAGTGGGATTACTTGTACGTATTGAATTGCATGTATGATTTTCTTTCTAGTTTCAGCATGCATGGTACATGTATGTGTGTTTTTATTTCTCTTGTGATAACTAGCATGGGATTTTCTAGGTGTGATAGTGGTTTTTAGTCTTGCCTTGCCATTTCCAGATAGCCACGGTGTGATGGGGTTTCTCTTATTGGTTGAGCTAGAATACCGTATCATTTAAAAACTTAGTGGGATAGTCTCAAGAACGAAACATATGGCCTAGGAATACATGGGCTAAAGAAGGTGGGATTATGGTAAATCATGATTGTGTATATCATCATTGGGCCTACGAATCCTCAACTCATGAATGGGGAGATATACGTTAAATACTAGCAAGTGGAGACAAACAAATTTATAATGGCTTAGGTGGAGATATTATGAGGTATTCATGCTTGTATATGCCTAGTGACCCCTGGAGTAGTATGTGGTGGGATTACCCTAAAGTCTAGTCATGTATGTTTCTTGTTTGGGCCTAGGAATCCCATGGCAATATTGGGTAGATCCAAGTTGTATATATGAGGGCTTGTGCCTAAGGATCCCTTGGTGGATTATGGTAAAGCTCGAGGAAGCCCTAGTTGGTTTCATTTTAAGTCCCACATTCATGCTTGGAATATCGCACTGGGGTGATTGGCTAAAAGAAAGTTTTCATTCAACCTAATCTATGGTCAGTTGGTATGTGGGGGTCCCTAGATTGGTTGGATTTTTCATATGTTAATACGATTTATTTTCCTTTTATGTTTTATGTGTAAATATACTTGTTAATACGTCGTTTGAATGGATATTCTATCATTTTTATTCTCCTAGTTATATGCTAGTTAAAAGCATGGTTTATCACAGGCTTGAGTTATGGCTCTCTTCTTTCTTTGTTTCTTCAAATAAATGTTAATGAATGTATGACATAATAGATGATAACAAAAATATTATGACATGGAATTGATCCTTCTTCGCAACTCCCAGATAAGTATGAGACCACTATGTTTCGGTCTGTTGTTATGACATATAGATTACATGTTCATGACATGTTTGATAGAATTCCTGTCACGGTTAATCCTTGTCAGCTTAGATCCTTATTCAAAGTTTTATTTTAGTACCTTCTCTTAGTCTTATTTATCATTTTTGGAAGTTTCATGAAGTTTTAGGTAGATACCTAAGTCGTATCCCTAAACAAATGGCTCATAATTTGGGGTCACTGACATAGAACTTCCTGAAAAGGGCCATAGCCACATCAATTCCTTGTTGTGGGGGAAACATGATGGTATTAGTCACATGGAAGGCTTGCCATGCGAGTGACTCAGGTCTAGTTCACAAAAGCATCAAGCTGGCTGAGAAATAGGACACCACGAGGGGTTGGTAGGCTCCTCAAGGTCCTGTAGCTTTCAAGGAAGGTCAGTCTTGTTTTTGGTGTGTCGATTCTACTTCCTTAATTGGACATGGGGAGTCAAATAATATCATAATAACTCTTCATAACATGTTTACATCAGTGGACCAGTTAGCTTTGGTAAGTGTGGAAGGAGGGTGTTAAATAAAATATGGCTTTTCTCACATATATGGCTTTGGAGGGTGAATATTGCATGAATATGGATTGTTATAATATGTTTTGATGCTAAAATGTGCTTCTTTTAGCATGATTTTGATATTGGTGTGTGTAATAATTTTAGATCGTTGAAATAACATTTTCAACACTTATGTGTGTTTTTATATTCAAAATATGAAAGGTTTGGAAATAAATGAGTGGAAGGAAAGGATTCAAGAGTCACTTCATATCGTTATGTGGAATACAAAGAACCAAAAAATTTATCTTTATAAAATACGTTATTTTTGCAAGGTTGACTGTGAAAGAAGGTGTGGGAGCTGACTAATGTGTTCTTCATAAATTACATACCACATAGAAGAGTTGATATGAAGCAAATTTATGGAGGAGGAGAAACAAAGGCAAAGATGAAGTTATGAATATTTATAGACCAGGTAGCTACAAATTGTTTTCCTTAGGTATTAGGGATTGTAGTCTACTTTTAAGTTTAAACTTGATAAATGATAGTTTGGATCCTATTGAGGAAGGAGCCTCATGTGGTTTATAACCTGCAAAAAAATTGTCAGAGTTGGAGCTTCCTTGCATGTTGTGGCTTGCACAAAGATAGAGGTAAATGTAATAACAGTGTAGGTGTTTCCCTTTCCATCATAATAATAAAAAAAAAATGTTATTTTCTGCCTTTATGGGTTTCTAGTTGTGTTTTTATTTTATGTGATGATGTGATGTTTTTGGTTTACTTATTACTTGTTTTTCGGATGTTAAATATGCTAATAATTATTTACCAATCTATTGATTTAATGAGTTTAAAGAAAATAAAATTAATTTCCATGACTGCACTAAACTGATTCACCAGATCCCCCTCTTAGTTTAGTCAAGCCTTCACGAATTGGTGTCGGATTGGGTTCCTTATCTATAATCCTAATAGCTTGATGGTAGACTTGATAAATTAATTGACTATCAAAATGTCCCTATGCTAAGTGCAACAATGTTTCATGAATGGAGAGAAGGTAAATTTTGAATTGGTGGCTTCTTGACCTAGTGTGTGGAAAGTTGTATGTGATGGTTATTGTAAAGACCCTGCTTGTGTGGAATAACAATAGTGGAATGTTAAGGAAAGATGTGTTATATTTAAAAATATTCATAAGAGGGATCTTGAGACAGTAATATACTTAACCTCTGCAAAATAAATCTGGGATAGATTGCAAATTATTCATAAACGAGAGACTAGTAGCAATAGTACATAAAAAGAGAAGAGAAAGAGGAAGAGGAAAAATCCTCGTCAAAAAGAAAGTGTTCATTCAAATGAGGTCTCTTATAGTGCGAATGGAGATTATTTCCATGAATAAAATATAGTTGAAGAACAAGCCGATCTTTATGTAAACTTGACTGAAATAGAAATATTGAAGAATGAAAACAAAATTATGAAGAAACTGGTGTAGTTATGTGATGAGGAAGAGCATGAATACAATGAAGAAATTGTGAGCTTGAAGAAACAAATTAAAGAAGAAAGGAGAATAAAATAATTGATGAGCAATAAATTAAAGGAGAGAGACGTACATTTTCAAAGATTATAAGTTGAGATTGATTCAACTAGAGGTGAGTTAGATGAAAATAATAGATTACGTAAATAGATTCAAGAGGAGGTTGTTTCTGTGAGAATTTTAGGAAAGGAAACCATAGAGGATAATGAATCATGCCTAAAAATACCTATGGGAGAAGGGACAGGAAACATTATTAGTAAAGAAGAAGACAAAGAAAACAACAATATGAAAATCCAAAGAACAAGATGAAGAAATGGTCCTTTGAAAAATACCAATTTCTCGAGGAGACAAATTGAGAAAATTTGGAAGATCTAAGAAAGTTACTTGCTTGCTCGAAAAATATCAAATGTTTCTCTTTCCATGAACTTGGACATGTCGCAACACAATATAAGACAAATGAACTCAAGTTTAACCAAGAGAATATGCAACAAACATGAAATCTCCCTCAAGAAAATAAGTAAAGAATACAATCATCCAGTACGCACACAAATCATTTCTATGGTTATTTCTATTTGTCTAATAGATATGGACATAAATCTATTGAATGAAAAATGTATGTAAGGAATAATATGAGCGTAGGAAGACACACAATTTACTACATTTCATGACCACATAAGATGTTATGTCTTTGATAGATTTTTCCACAAAGTCAAAGCTTGCAAGGTTCCATATACCCTAAATTGCTCTAAAAGGAAGATGGATGTAATTCCAAGTAGACCAAGTAATGTGCCAAAATAAAATGTAGACAACAAAAGGAAGCCAAATAAAATATGGAAAATAAAGAAAGCACACAACATGAAAATTCAATGACAAAGTGAAGCCAACATGGCAAGGGGGGTACTTAACAAAGAAAATGATGAATTCAATTAATGTTAGAGGAGGAACAAGATCTAAGGTTGAGAGAAGTCCCATCACTAATTATTAATGACATGGAAACTAGGTAGATGTTAGTAGAAAAAAAAATTAAAGAGAAACAGAGTAGATCAAAAGAAATCAAAGGTATTTGGAATCATTGTTTACACACTCACAACAAATATAGAAAACAAAGTCAAATTGAAAGTGAATTGAAACCTCTACTATTACTATTAATTTCCATGTAGAAAAATGATTTGAAAATCTTGTATGTTGTCACATCTAAGCCGAACTGAGGTTTTTTTTTTTTTTTTAATGAAAACAATTCATGTAAATGATGTAATTATTTGGCCAAATCTATTTTGTTGTTCAACCATTTTTTATAAGAAAAGGAAGTTATTGAACAGAATAGCCCATATTAATTGATGATTTCCTGAGAGGTTGTATGCAACTTGAAGAATCATAATTTAAGTAATAAGAGTTGCAATCCCTTACCCTGTGGAGGTTTCCTTGACACACTGTGAGGGTTCTATCATGTAATTCCTTATGTAAACTTTCGTGTGATTCAATTTCCTATCTTTATGCCTTTATTTCTTGATTGAATGTTAATAATTGTAGAATACCAACAAGTGGTATCAAAGTGAGGTTGTGAAGGTCGTGAGGAAGTTGTAAGAAAAAATTTGAAGTCGATTAGAGCAGAGGGAACTGATTCTATCTCGAGTCACCACCTATGTAAAAGTGTAGGCCAAGTCGGGCCCACTAAGTCATGAAGAAAAGGAATGAAGCAAGCTTTGAATGAAATAAGAAGTTGTTGATTTTTTTCAAAGGTTTATTGATGCCAAATAAATATTGTCCTTGGAGTCTCCCGACCAGAGAGAACTGCCAAAGAAATTTGCTAGTTGGATCCTCAAATTGTCTTTTGGAAGATAGAGAATAAGGGAGTAATCAAGTAAAGAGAGACACTACAAAGAGACCAGGTAGTTAACATAAGGAGTAGTTGAAAGCATAGTGCTCATTGAAGCCCTCCCAACTATTATATTCCGTAGAAAAATTGAAACTAGGCTATCTAAAGCCACCTACTGAGTTTTAAGAGAAATTCATAGTCATAAATTTGTGTATTGAAATAGTCATCGTGCAATAACCAAAATATAGAACCTCCCCCAAAGAAAGATATGAGGTGCAATTTGAACAAGCAAGAGTAGTTGAATCCAGGGGAAGTTTTATTATTTAAATGGTCGCCTCTAACAGATCAAATAAATCTGAGAAGGTGAGACAATCGAATTCATGAAAGGGAGATCGCTGAAGGAAGCAAGCCATGCCAATAAAATGTTTTTATAATCATAAATTTTGGAAACAGGTCAAAGTCATCACTAAAGGAAGTGGATTTAACACATTTTTTTAATAGTACTTGAAGAATTAATTTTCTATGAACAAAATAGTAAGATTGAAGTAGGGTTTCTAAAGGACGGGATTTGGCTTTGATTTTTGCAAAAAGGAAGGGGAAGTAGTTTTTTTTTAAAAGAAAAAATATTTGAAAATTTTAAAAAGAAGAGGCTTTTGAAAACCACAGCTTAGAGAAAAAATTAAAAGAAACCCTAGTGAAAGAAGAAAGGAAACTAGCATATTTTTTTAAGGAACCCAAACATTAATAAATATTTATTTTTTTGTTTTTTTAAAGAGATGTGGTTAAAATGATTAATGCTAAGTTCGACGTGGAGAAGTTCACCAATAAAAACAATTTTTTATTGTAGAAACTGAAGTAAAGGATTTTCTCATGCAACAAGCATTGCACAAAGCTATAAATGGGTTTAGGAAGAAACTTGTTGGCATGACAAATTTGAATTGTGAGTAATTGGATTCTCAAGCTCTCAGTACCATCAGGTTGTGTGTCACAGATGAATTTCTCTTCAACATTGTTGAAGAAACCTCAGCATGAGGTTTTTGTGTAAAATTGGAAACATTGTATATGACTAAATTTTTAACCAACATAATTTATTTAAAGATAAAAC
>APFE030922059.1:13397-23407 GCA_000404065.3 Pinus taeda
GTGGGCAAATAAGTGGGCAAACTCATTGGCATACTCAATCCCTTGATTGTGCAAGATCTGATGCACAACTATAGTCACAACTGATCGCAATCTGATTCTCTAACACCTGTCCCTGCTGAACTGAACATGCACTGACATGCAACTGAGTTAACTGATGTATTCATTAGTTGTATTATGAGTTAATAACTTGTGAATTAGTTAATAACTAATTCACCCAACTCATCTCTAGTCTATTTGCCAGTTAGACTAAATACAACCAGTTTAACAAAGCTAAACTGAACACAATTCCATCAACTGCACCTTCAGTCCACTAAACTCAACTCACTTGAGTTCTAACTGAAGTCCTGCATGCAATATTAGTCATCCCATAGGTAACCACGTATTTCCTTCTGGGATCTGCATGTACCACATCCGTAGCTCATCCTGAAGTGCTCCAAGAGAATAAGACAAAGTTTATAGTCTAAATATTATTATGAGCTAATAATATTTGACTTTTCTATATTTAGACTGAGCAGTCACTCCGCTGTGATCTAAAAATAGAAGTCCATCTATTTTTTCCAACTTGATCAATCATCCATAAACAGCAACCTGCAATCCATAGACATGATCCATATGTCTAAAAATAGACATAGTCTAAAAATAGACTTGCGCCATATATAGCCTGCGGGACCACTTAGTGAAGGCGACTCCTTTCCACTAAGCTCCATCATATTGTTGCATTCTCAACAAGCATTTCTTGTTGCACACTTTTCAACACTTACAAGGATTCCTTTGACATTCACTTGAGTTTCTCCTTATTCTAGGGCTCTAGGATGACCTAGTAGACCTTCCTTCGACCTTCTTTCTACAATTTCTCCAAGTTCGATCTTGCAACAGGAAAAACCCAGCCTCCTTTCTTCACACATGTGAAAAGAGAGAGAAATAACCCAAACACTTGTCCTTCATCCTTGTTCCTTCTTCATTGCCCTTCTTCTTCTTCTCCTTTTCTTGATGATGAGTGAATGAATGACGTCCATAGGAGGTCAAGTTCCCTCCTATATATAGGCTTCCAAGGTGGAAGAAATGCCCTAGTTAAGTCTAACTTCTTAGCTACTAGGTTGACTTGGTCTTGGCAGGTATTTAAACACATAAATACAAAAATAATTCTTTTTACAAGTTACAATGTGCCCGATGGGGTATTCTTCATATGACATTGACTCTTTTGACTTCTTAACCCTAGGACAAACCCTATAAGCACTCAATGGGTGCTTGACCTCTAAAATAAAATACTTTGATCATGAAACCCATGTTACAAAATAAAAATATATTTTTTTCTTTCATTTTACAATATATAAGAATCAAAATTACATTTCATATTTATGAACACCAAACGTAGTTACACATTTTTCAACATGTAGAACCTGCTAGCATAAGTTTATCAATGAAAATTTCACCATCATTTCTTCATACAATAATTTTCCTCCTCTATGAATAGTGGAGAGATTGGTTTATATAGATTTCCTTGGTGATTAAACACATTGAACCTAAACACATTCTTGATTGTATCACGGGTTACAATTAAACATGACCAAATCAAGCCAATTCTTCTAGAATTTGCACTTTGTTTCATAATTGTTGTGGAGAGAGTGTGTTGTTGGATAATATTTTAAGCTTAACACTAGAAAAGGGTATTGATAGGCCTTCCATTTCATAGCCAAAACTTCACAAGAGCATTGAACCCTCAAAATACCAATTTTCAAGATGTTCCACTGATCACGAGTTGACCCATTGACTTAGAAAGGGTTATTTCTTTCTCTTAGCCTAAGGGGTGGGTTTTTAGCTATAACATATTCCCCCTAATGTATGAGGTCATAAGATAATTTGATGGCTAAAATACATTACAATAAGTAGACTAGCGAGTGAGGCAGAGAGATAGACTGTAGATGGGAGACCCATAGAAATTCAAAAGTATAGTCAAATACATAAATAAGTACATTTCTGAGGTAGACATACCCATAATCGATACTGAAAAAGTAGAGCATAGATTCCCACACTACATAATGTGGATTGCTATCATCAAGGACTAGTCATTATATAATGTATATGTCTAGAAAAATATCTATTAGTAGGGCTAGACATTGATGTTAGTGAGCCCAAGGATGGCCCTCAAAGTACATAATAGATTATCCAATCAAACTTGGGGAAGGTAATGAGTTGGAATGAGGGTAGCCTCATGCCCCAAGGTCTTTGACACTTCCTGATGGTTCAGATCGACTACATGTGAGTGAATGAGTTGAGGCCAGGCATGTAGGGATACCATGTGATTACTAGGCATTGAGGTATCTCATTAATAAATGTGAAGGAGACCATGGAAAGTGAACATGATTCTAAAGCTACCTAGCATAGTCTATAAAGTGTTAATGAATGAATTGAATTCAAGCATTCTGCAGAATCGGTCAACATGTATGAATGATGGAAAACTAATACAAACTATGGGGAAACTTTACATTGATGGTTGAAAGCTCCAAGGTTCTAGACTATTTCTAGGTCTACATCTCAGATAAGGTGTTAAATTCAATTTGAAGAGATCTATCAAAGGAGAGCCTTAATGTATCCCCCATCATCGACATGAAGTTGAAACTAAGATAAGGTATTTGATGATAGAAGATGAAGAACAGATGCACAATTGGCACAAAGATGGCCAACACAAAAGGTATAATGATGCTTGCAAATGAATGACTCTTGGCTAATACTTCCCTTGAATATATAAAGACATGACAAAATAGTGTACTTGGTAGCATAGAATAAAGAATACCAACATAGATGATGGTGACATAGGAGGCATCACCAAAGCCCATAGAGTGGAAGGGTAAGCATCAGGTGATATACTAACTCAATAATAGAGTGACTCGACTCAAGCTGATGGTGTGGTTTTAAAGTTGAGAAGAGACCATTTGTAAGAGTATTACTTAAACATGTGTCATGATCAAGGGTGACATATAATTTCCATGATGTAAATGCAAAAGATAAAGAAATATTCCACCCGGCCCTTTTCGTACAGTGTATCCCCTTCGTAGTTTAATGCACATGAAAGAGAAGACAAGTAAGCTCAATAGGTTCATTTTTATTAAGTTTTATAGGGATTTCGAAAAAGAGATAAAAGTACAATCGTGTCCTTCTCATGGTTTAATGAGCTTTATAATGGAAAAGACATCACTCTACAAATTTCAATTTACTTAGCGAGTAGGAAAATATGGAAACAAATTGGCGTTTTCATATAAGTTTTACAAGCATAAAAATATGGTAGCAAAAGAATATCGAGGTTTTCATGATTTTAATGAATCATGCAAATAAGAAGAAAATAGACTTGAATTTTCTTATAGATTTAATGAGCATGAAAATGTAGGAAAAGGAGCTTGAGATTTCATTGTTTAATCAACATGAAAATAAGACCAAAAGGAAGCTCATTCTAGAGAGACGAGTGGTATAATGATACATTTTGTTCTAAGGGTAACTATTGGAACTGAACAAAGTAAAGTAGAAAGCAGTGGATAAGTGTTTGGAAATTGGAAATCCATTCATTGCAACAGTCTTTCTAACAAGTGATGGAAGGTTTTGAGATGGAGGCAAGGCTAATGCAAAGGAAGTTGATCCAAAAAAATTTATGAGTGCTTAAACAAAATATTAAATTCGGGACCTTTAAATGACACTTAATTGGAGGTGAACATGAGAAAACATATTCATTAGATAATGCTTCATGAATACATTAATATATTGAAAGAACCAAATAATCAATAAGGAAGCATAACAAGAGGCTTGATAGTGGAGTTCACCCTAGGGGATGGGCTATGTCTCCAGATTCGTTTTGAACTACAAATCACTTTTATTAATTCTGAGGCATTCTTATTCTTATAAAATGGATTAAAATATTCTCACATATGTGGATCATGTTCCATAAGGGGCTACCTTCTTCTATACAAAGAACTTGAGGCACTCACATAAGTGACATTTCTTCAACACCAAAAGGGCTACATTTTTTCTCAATGCAAGCTCCAAGTTTCAAGCTCTTACTAAGCTCCTAAAAAAGATCCGCTTAAAAGCCCCCCTTCAAAAGGCTGTCATAAGGAATTTTAAATAGTTTTTCCAATCTAAGAGACATAACTTCCTATATCCACAATAATAGGATCTCACGATTTTTAAGGGAAAGCAAGATCCATAATAATAGGATCTCATAACAACTCAATGCCAAAACTAAGACATAATCTCATACTACCCATGAGACTCTCAACCTCTCACTGAGAATAGGAAAAATAGTTGTGAGATGTTTTCTCACACAAAACTAATTTTCCTTTTTACAAATACATGAATAATACATGAGATTTCAAGCTCATTTCTAACATTTTTAATTTTTTCAATTTTAATGACTAATACATGTGTTTTTCATCCCATTTGAAGCATTAATCATTTTATTTTAGTGATCTATCCCATGGTGTGCAAGGTAATAATTTCTCATGTGGGGATCCCCTTTGATCATTCCTCCCCACTGAGAATATTTTGGTCCTCCAAAATTATAAATAGGAACCATAGTTTGAAGTATTCGCCTAATTTCTTGATTTGCATAACAAACATCTTTGATATGCCACACTTTCCTTTCCTTCACCTTTGTACTTAGGAACCAAAATGATGATGTCCATATGCAAACTTGTAGTTGCCAATGTATGTACATCTTGAAAGATTCCAAACTTTCCAAAAATAGGCATAGGAAAAAGCAATAATGCCTCTCACTTAACAATGACTAGAAGACCCATTACAATTTGCAATATCAGGTTTAAGGCCACATTACAAAATGTGCGACATATATGAAATGCTCAACTCCTGGATGGCCATTATCCAAGTGACAACAATGGTATCCTATTGTGAATTATGTCATAAAAATTTGGCCATATATGTAAAAAGTGGGGTTAATGCTCAAGGCACCAAACAAAAACTTCAATAAAACTTTTCAAAAAACAAACTTTACCAAATTTTTTGATGTGCATTGTTTTTACGATGCTTCAAACAGGTAATACTAGACTTTTAGCTATAAACGTTTTAATACAAAGATTCAGAAGCTGAAATTTCGAGTACATGGAGCATAAATATCAATGAAATTTTTGTAAAAATTTTAGATCTTAGCCTGATTTATTTTCTAAGATATGGTTCGAATAAGTTAGGGTTTATGCATGCTCCAAAATACAATCTAAAACAAGTGACCTAGGGGAAATTGTCATAACTTTCAATTCTATCATAATATTTGAATTCTGTAAGAAATTTTTGAAATTGAATAGATTGTAGTTTCTTGAGGAGGAATTATAGATCTGAAGATTGAAACAGGGACATGTGGAAGTCTATGCAAGTTAGCTATATTGAACTAATCCATAATCAGGTCATCGTGGAATATTTGGTATAACTTTATCTTAAAGAATCCAAATTTAATATAAATTGTGGGGTTGGAAAGGGGGCAGATAAATCTAGCTCGAGACAAATTTTCAAACCTTGGGAGGAAAAAATTATAGAAATACAATAATTGCAAGATCGAGCTCCTACAAGCAAGAAAAATGTGTGTACTTGTTTTTTTAATTGCATAACTTTAGTTTGAAAAATCAGTTTGAAGTGATTCAAAGGGCATATTGAAGAATATATTTCTATATTTTGTTCTAATAGGCCTCGAAACAAAAAAAATGGATACACCTAGTAAGATAACAAAAATATCTTCTATAACACATGAAGAAGAGGAAGAAATGAAACACGATATATCAAAATTACAAGATCAAGTTCAACAAATTTCACTCCCACAAAGAATAACAAAAAATGAATTGGAAGCAATGATGAATGTTAAGATGGATGGTTTAAAAGGGGACATGGATGGTTTAGAAGAACAAATAAAAAGGGACATATAAGACTTAAATAATGGTTTAAAAGTATAAATAAAAGGCAACGTGGAAAATTTAAAAGCATAAATAAAAGGTGACATCAACTGTTTAAAGGCATGCATGGATGGTTTGAAGGAAGGTTTGGAAAAGTTTTTAGAAGAAAGGCTTCCTAGTGGTGATAAGGTATTTCATGAAAATCATGTGAATCACGATTTTAGAGACTCCAACTTTGGGATGAAGACAAACCATATTCCAAATATCAATAAGTGCAAGTTTGATGGCAAGGATATAGTAACATGGATAATAAAATGGCGCAGTTATTTGATATACACAACATGAAACACACACAAAAGGTAACAATTGCATCTTTATATTTAGAACCCAATTAATTTATATGGCATCGATGGCTTTGTTCTCATAAAGAACTAGTCACTTGGGACATTTTTATGGAGGAAATGATAGCACATTATGAGGATACAAAGAGAAATACCTTCTTTAGCCAAATGATAAATATCAAACGAAAGGAATCAGTTGGGTAGCACATTGAGTACTTCCAATGATTAAAGTTTAAGGTAATTGATATTATAGAGGATCATTTTATTGATGTCTTCTTAGGGACTTTAAAGGATAACATCCAACATGGGGTTCGTCTTTGGGAACCTAATTCATTGGAGAATGCATTTAGAGTTGAAATAAAAGTTGAAAGAAAAATTATGGCAACAAGGAGGTCTACCACTCACAACTATAAAGATGTAAGTATTCCAATCCTATCTTCCCACAACCTATAAGGTTGACACCATGAAAACTGAAGGAAAAAAGGAAAAAAGGATTGTGTTATAGTTGTGATAGCAAATACACTAAAGGTCATAAGTGTGTCGAGAAGAAATTATTTTACATATATTGTGAAGAGGAGGAAGAAAATAAATAAGAAACACCAAAAGAAGAATATATACACCAAGAACCAACTCCAGGGGCTGAAAAAGAAGAAATGAACTCAACTGTATCTTGTAATGCATTAGCGGGAATTACCACTCCTCAAACTCTCAAGATATAAGGATATATCAAGAAGAAAAAGGTAATAATGTTGATTTATTTAGGTAGTACTAATAGTTTTATTCATTGTAAGATGGCCAAGGATTTGGATTTCTTTCTATATCTAGCACCAGAGTGTCAAGTGATGGTTGCAAATGGAGGAACTATAAATTGTTAAGGGAAGTTCCATAATAGCAATATAACCATGGGGGAATATGTATTGAATAGTCCAATGCTTTTAATTCTAATGGGTGGTGCAAATGTTGTATTAGGAGTGTAATGGTTACAATATTTAGGGATGATAGCTTTAATTTTCAAGATATTTTCTTGAAATTTTTCTCAAAAGGAAAGGAAATTGAATTAAGAGGTGTTTCAGGGAAACTTGGGAAGATAATAAGCTCTAATGGCATGCCAAAGCTTTTTAAGAAGGAATAATTAGGGGTAACTGCACAATTATGTTTGTTATATGTTCATACATCTAAGTCATCCATTTCTCTAGATCTCCAAAGAGTCCTTGACAATCATTCCAAGGTATTTGAGACCCCCAAAGGTCTCCCAACTATTTGTGATCATGATCATGCTATTCACTTGATTCCAAGAAGTGTTCCTCCAAACATTATTACTTACAGATATCCCTATGCCCAATTGAGTGAAATTCAATGTATGGTTGCATAAATTCTAGAGGAAAGTATAATTCAACTTAGCCAAAGTTCTTTTTCTTCTCCAATATTATTGGTGCACAAGAAGGATGTAACATGGCATATGAGTCAAGATTATATAGAGCTCAACAAGATCACTATTAAAGATAAGTTTCTCATTCTTATCATTAATGAATTGTTGGATGAACTACATTGAGAAATTTACTTCACCAAGATGGATCTTCATTCAGGATATCATCAAATTAGAATGACGATAGAAGACATTATGAAAAAAACATTTAGAACTCCTGAAGGCCATTATGAATTTTTGTTCATGCCTTTTGACCTTACTAATGCATCTTCCACATTTCAAGGTTTGATGAATTCCATTTCAAACCCTTCCTTAGAAAATTTGTGTTATTATTTTTTCATGATATAATAATTTATAGCAAGTCTTGGAAATACCATGTTCAACATGTTGACAAGGTGCTCAAACTATTGGACAGGAAACAATTGTATGCAAAACTCTTCAAATGTTCCTTTGGGTTACAAGAACTGGAATATTTGGGTCATATTGGATCCCATGCATGTGTTAAGGTAGACCTAACAAAATTAAAGCCATCAAGGAATGGAAAATCACCACAAACTTAAGGCATATTCGAGGATTTCTCGAGTTGACAGGTTATTATCACAAGTTTGTTAAGAATTATGGGAAGACAACAACACCTATAACAACATTACTGAAGAAAGAAGCAACTAAGGCCTTTGAACATCTTAAAGACATAATGTGTCGACCTTCGGTATTAGCTACACCAGACATGACAAAAACCTTTATTCAGGAATGCAATGCCTCGGGAAACAATATTGGTGTTATTTTAGTGCAAGAAGGAAGACCCGTTGATTTTTAAAGTCGTCCAATCAAGGGAAAGTATTTACAAAAAACTATTTATGAGAAGGAAATGTTGGCAATCCTACATGCACTGAAGAAATGGCACCCTTACCTAATGGGAATACACTTCAAGGTAAAAAAATATCATGATAATCTTACATACTTCTTATGTTGAAAATAGCAACAATAAATGCTAAAAATAGCATTGCTAAAGATAGAATTTTGGGATATTCCAATTTTAATTTTTCCTTGAATTAAAATTGATAATTAAAATTCGAATTTAGTCTCACTAGCTGTTTGAAAAATAATGAATTAATTCCTCTTGTATTAATTAGTTGGAGAAATTAAAATATGAAGCCTTTGTGAAGTCATGTAATAGTTATTCCTTTGATTGAGGAAGATATCCCTTAATTAAGGAGATAAGGATGAGTTGTATTTGAGTTGTAATTAGTAACTTAGCTCCGTTAGCTAAGTTAAGTCTAGTTAGATTAGTTCCAAATAGTTTGTGGAACTGATTGTGAGTTCAGTTAGTTAATGCATGAATGCATGAAACTAGTGTACTTCAGATAACTGAATATTCTCTCATAAATAACTCATGCATGTCATTACAGACAAAGCCGTAGTTGATATTAAAGGCAGGGACAATGTATTATCAATCATAAGAATTTTCCTATAAGAAAATCTCTTGCATATAGAAGGAATTCATTCCTTGAGATTTCCGCAGTTTTACTGTGTGTTGGAGCAGTGTATGAGATTAGTGTCACACAAGGTTACAATTAGAGCACCCAGGGAAAAATGCGCAAGGAAATAAGAGGCTTCAAGGGTAGAGGGAATGGAATATGTGTTGTCTATTCTATCTATGAGCAATAATGAGGGATTGTACTGAGAGCTGAGAGTTGTGAGAGCTAAATTTGTGTGTAATCTTGAGATATTTCCACTTGTATGATAATATAGATAGCGGGGTTTTTAGCTGAGGCTTTCCCCAGAGTATTCTTATGTGTTTCATGTGTATGATTTCTTCTTCTCTATTATATGTGTTCCAATTGATCTTGCTCAAATTGATTAAGCTTCTGCAAAGTTTGATTGTAGAAGTAGACCAAGTATTTTGCTTTAGTTACATTACATTATCAAGTGATCTACAATGGGAATTTCTACATGGTATCAGAGTTAGCTGATCTATAGAGAAATTTCTACATGGAATCAGAGCAAAGGTGATCAAAATAGAGAATAGTATACTGTGAAGGGAAAATTTGAAGTTTGAAGTTCTTGAAAATCGAATTCTTATCACACCTCAAAGTTCACCAATGGCGTTCAACTTCCTGAGACTCAAGTATGCCCTGGATGGCAACTCAAATTACATATCATGGAAGGATCACATGGAAGTGGTATTAGAAGACAATGGTTTGAAGGATTTCATTGATCAAGAAATCCCCAAGCCAGCAGCAGCTAATGCCCAAGAATTGGTTGAATGGAAGAAGTGTGTGGCGAAGGCGAGAAGGATTCTTCTGGAGGGAGTTCGAGACCATATTGTCTCAAGTCTCCATGGGAAGGAGACTTCGT
>APFE030922060.1:0-15165 GCA_000404065.3 Pinus taeda
TTGGATATTTTTTTGTTTTTATGATTGAATGAAAACTATAATGCAATGGAGTTTTCTACTTTTGAAATTAAATATTCCTAACACAAATAATTTTTGTTTTTGCACAAAGTAAAACTAAACGAATCAAGTAGGGAAGAAAAAAAATACATACTTTAACACTTCCCTGGCAACGACACCAAAAAGTGATGAGCCTCAATATTGCATCAAGAATGATGCAACCCCTAAGGCTACCAACTTTAACTATCAGCACTATATGTGCACCATAAAATGTGTCATTCATTTGCTATCATGATGCAATGGAGTGCATGTACTAAAGTTAAATTTTAAACTAGTTGCAGAAAATGAAATGTTTGAAATGAAACCCTAACCTATTGCAAGAAAGAAAGTGCAAGGAAAGAAACCTATTCTAATTGCATAAAGATCATGAACTAAATGTTAAAGAAACCTAGCTTAACCCTATTTACCACATGTGATGAGATAAACTAACTGAGCATGAAATCTAATCTAGAAAATATTAACTATTGTTTGCATGTGTAAATATAAGAGAATTCATTTTTTATATCTTTTTACTTTATAAATGCAAATGATAATCTTTCCTTTATCTTTGGCAGGGGAGAAAAGTGTGGAGAACGAGGGTTAAAATGGTATTGATGACATGGAGGTCAATTAGAGGCCTAATCCTAGATTCCATGATGATTTTTCTCAATTTGGACTCAAAACAGGCTTTCCTACAGGACACCACAGTGATTTCCTACACGATGCTACAATGATTTCCTATAGGATCCCCTCATTTACAACAAGATGTTACAAATTTACTATACGAAATTATAATTCATCAAATGAACAAGAAAATCAAATACAAGTTGGATGGGAAATTTTTTTTATTAACTAGGATGTCTTAGGTCCCCATTCCAAGTGGGATCACTAAAACGTACCTCTACTAACCCATACTAAAAAATATAAAAACATTACTAGTTGAAAATCTAGAAATTCGAGAACTAGTGAGCTAGTAAATATAAAAAATGGCTAACCTAATCAAGTGAAAATGAAATGGGGTAATTTTTCTTATGAACTAGAATGTTTTTTAGATCTAATGCAATTGGAACCAGCTTGATTGAAGCTCGTTAGCATGCCCAAAAAAAAAGAAGAAATTTATTGTTCTTTCCCACAAAGGAGTTCCAAAAATCTAGATTTGGGAATAGGAAGACTAATACAAGTAGCTCATTGATTGATATGAAATTACAAATCTTTTCCAATGATGAAATAATGCTTGTCATCATGCAAAATAACTTACACCAATCCTTTAACTCAATCCTACAAGAAGAAATCATTAATACTAAATGCAGAAATAGAAAGAAATAAAAACAAGAGATGCATGTGAATAAATGAAAAGAAGGAAATAAAATGATACAAAAGGGTTGTGAGGCTCCTGGGATGTCCAAACCAAGGAAAATTATAGTCCTATGGAGGAGAACAAGATTTAGAAGGTGAACATGACACCGATCTTCATTACTTTCATCAATACAATTACATCCCTGCAATAAAATACAATGGAGCTACAAAAATACGAGTTCTCTCTACAAGAACACTAATGAAAATCAATTCCTAGAGGAAAATTTGACTTGGTGCTTATACAAAATGATTACGAATCATTCCCCATGAAAGTAGAAAGTTTTCCCCACCAAAATCCCTTGATTAGTGGATGTGGTCGCTAATAACATGAATCTGCATTAAATGGGAGAGAACACATTCCTAGATTTTCTCGATCATTGGAGTTCCAAAATGTGTGCCATAATTCCATAATATCTTGTTGATTAATTATTCATTATTGATTCTCTTTTAGTAGGGAACAAGTCCCTAAATTATCTCCTCCTTCAAATATTCATAATCTCCCCAATATTCTCATAATATTCCACAAAAATAAATAATATTAGGCACAAATATCCAATTATTCATAAACCTTCCTAATGAATATATTAAAGTTAAAAATACATTATCTAATGTAGAAATAGAGGCTTAATGTGTTGAAGTATGGTCATAGGCCTTAAATGAATGTTTAATTCAAAGGTATGGGCCTTAATTTATGTCTAATTTAGAGGCCCATCAAAGACAAGGATGATTTTTCTATCTCTCCCTCTCAACTACAGAGGATATGCCGGTTCCTATCAAACAGTGTAGCAATTCTCATCAAATGAATGTACACAACCTCCCTCTTAACTAGGGAATTGTACATGCTCCTTCTTAGCAAGGGACTTGCTTCCAAGCTCCTTCTTAACCAAAAGCTTGCTTCCAATCTCCCTCTTACCTAGCGACCTATTTCCAGCATGAGTTATCTCTTCTATGGTGGATACCATTGGACCTTCAACTACTTGTATAGATCCTCCATTCGATGTCATGAATTTTGTATGTATATTTATAAAGCCTTCATCTTGTAGGGTATTGGCCATCCATAACTTTCCACATGTCAGTCATGAAATCCTCCCTCTTGTATGAAAGTGATGTTCTTGTTGACATTTGGATTTATTTCATACAACTATCTCTTCCATGTCATGTTTCCTTCAGGATCCTCCATCCAATCACATTAGTGTCACTTGTAGATAACATCTACAACCCTCTTTTGGTAGTTCTATATCAACCCATCCAATTTTTGTTCAAAAATAAAAAATGAACATCAAATCAATATTTACCTTTTGTGATGTCCCTTCAGCATGATATCCCCTTGTTGCAAAATCAACATCGTGCATACATATTTACACATCTCCAATATATTCAATTTTCAAGGTTCTTCTTTATTTCCAAACTTTACCAAAGGATTCATATATTTCCCATCAAGATATCAAGGCCAATTTATTCTAGTCAACATATCTTGATTGTATTTTCCATAGTTTCCTCTTTCATTATCTCTTCTCTCTCTTAAGATATTTCTTCCCAAGAATTGCCATTCATAGTTCCTTCATTTTTGTCAACCACCTCATATTCCATATAAGGAAATATTATGTTGATTTCACCTAGCCAATATGTAAACCATGACTTCATGCATCCTTGCCTTTTTCTTTAATATGCTCCAATTTGTATTTATTATTTTTTTTAGTAGAGGTAAGGTTGCTCGAGGTCTCCTTCTTCGCGGTGATGATTATGCAATTTTCCCAGGAATTCTTCAAGTGTACAGTTGTTTGAACGAAAAAGGGATTCTGATGTCTTCTTTAGAAACTTCCTTCTTAAATATAATGATGTAATCATTGTCCTTGTGATGCCTTTGAGATGAGAGGTTTGTTTTGATGATTGATTCTCTTGATGATCTTCTAAAGGTTTTAGCCCTTGTGTGTCTTTGTGATATAGGTGGATATTTGTGGCCTCCATCCAAGTCCACTTGGACCTCCACCATTGTTTCTTTTATCTTTTTCAGATTCCTTAGTTGTAGCATAATTTACTATTTTTAGCAGTTTTTATGGTCCTGTACTTCTGGAGCTGTTTTGAGGCCCTAAACGACATTTTTTAGGAAAACTCGGAGCAACAATTGTCCACAGACTAATGTTCCTTTTCCAAAAGTTGTATTTCTCAGATAAATCTTTCTAACGAGATATTTTGCACGTCAAACAAAGATCATATGCCAAAGTTACGACCCTGGGAAGTTGATGTACCAATTTACCCAAACAGGGCCCACAATTTGGCATTTCATCTTCTAAAGTTAGGTTTTTGGATGTTTAGGGTTTTACATTGTTTCTAAACAATAAATAGGCCTTCAAGCCTCATTTTAACACAGTTCAGAGGCATGTAGCCACCACATCTCTTCTCATAGATAAGCTACCATCACCCTAGCTAGTTTATTTCTATTTCTGTTTATAAGCATATTTCAGTGTTTTACATTAATGAAATGAAGTATTATTTCCGATGCATCCCTATGTTTATGGTTATCTCTGTAATTTATTGTGTTCATGTTTAAATCTGGATCAGTGGTATCGGAGTGGTCTGCTTTTTCTTTGTTTTTTCTTTGCATGTACGCAAGGAGGTCGGGATATAAAGAGTTAGGGCTTGAACTGATCGAACCTTTGCAAGACCAACCTCACAAATAACAATGGCATCCCATGGAAGATGAAAACAAAGATAAGGGAGTAGGAGATCCTATCAAAATCTTGCTCGAAGAAGCCCTCAAGTGACAAAGGCACACGATGATGGACAACTTTTCCTAGATCCTTTAGTAGCCACTGTTATCGGGAAATCTAGTGTCTATGTAGAGCTGCTAGTCCCACTAAGATGGGTAGCTATCTTATAAACAAACAGATTAAAGTTTCTTTTGTTTTCCTTTAGGAGACGTAGATAGGAGAGGAGCAAATAATACCAACCTCAATCTTTCACTTGGTTCCCTACTTACTCCTTATCCCCTCTGATAGATCTTTGCCACTCCTTCCTTGATTACTCTTCTTCAAAGAGTACATGTAAAGTCAAAGCAACATAATACCTTCAAAGTGCACAGATCTACAATCGTAAACAATATAGGACCAGATATATATTGACCACACAAATGCATATATTATGAGACATACAAGAATGTGGAGGAAAACATGAATAGCTTTATTCATATAAAGATTAGAAGAGACGATTACAACCCATTGATCTAACCCAATGTCATCCTCCCAGCATGAAAGTCCTTCTTCACCTCATGAAAACCTTAGATCACCCAACACTATGATGTTCCACTAGGAAACCAACAACACTTCCTTACAAGATACAAGATTGCAGCCTTTGGATCTCTGGGATGAGGGATCCATATATAGATGATTACAGGGGGTGAGTGAGCTTCTCGGATTTTGATTAGTGTCCTCTCTTTGATAGTTCTTGATTCCACTTGGAGATTCATGATCTCTTACTCATCCCTGGGCGAATTCAGAGAGGCAAGTGTCACAAGAGAAGTTTCTGGAAGATTCCATGATCATCCACCTTGCAAATTGTCTCTGCCATTTGTCTACTCTAACCCATCGTACCCTACAGAAGGGAGTTTTAGTATTCATCACACTTTTTGCATGTCGCATGTGAGATATATCGCACCCTTTGGACTAAGTAGTCTGTATGTTCTAGTTTTGACCAGTTCTAAGCAGTTTTTTGTGGAGAACTTCTGGGAGATGATGTAATCAGCTGACCTTGTTCATTTAGGGTATGAAACAACATTTTTAGGGACTCAGATACCCTTGGTTTATGGACATATATGATTGGGGTTGCAATTCCCAAATATGTCTATAACAGTTGCCCCCTAAAGCATGAGGTTGAAAATCTTTTGATGTCGAGTGAAATGCTTTATCATGAGAATCCAAGGTTTTTCGAACTAGAAGGCGACGTGTAATAAGGTACAATACAACACATTATCTTCATAACATTTTCATGATCTAGTTGAGGCGGGCATTCCCATGCTCAGCTTTATAAATTCATTTTCATGTACATAGGATAGACAACCGTCTGTGTGGCAGACTGTTGATTCTGATAGAGCCATCATCCTTTGATTCAAATGATCATCTGTGCAGCAATGATGTGCATTTGATGTCTTTATTTTCTTGAATATATTGCAGCCCGAATGGGTGAAACTAGATCTGGGGTCTTCAAACTCATCCAATCATCGCCCGAAGTACAAGTCGGTCCATGTGAAAAAAGTTCCGGAGACGAACATGGAAAGACATCACCTGATTACCAGCCAATGATGTAAGTTGTTAACAGGCATGAGAGGAATCACCGATAATGATGATGACCCTCAAGGTAATACAGTACAATTTTCATGGTGTGAAAATGGGACTTGGCATCGCACACCACGCAAAATCTTTCGATCGAAGGCCATTGATGTAAACCTATCACCGGAAGTGAGAAACTTGCCATTGAGGCATGCAAGCTTCAAAGTACTCAAAGGGTTCTTCCTAGATCGACTTCTTGGATAATGAGCTGTCGTCGACAAGAAGTAACCCATCATAGGAGGGCCTTAATGAATCCCACATCTACGACATGGAACGAAGAAAATGATTTTGCAAAGGTGAAAACGATCTGATGATATAGGGTTTAGGGTGGCGCTCACGGAAGAATGAAGGGTGAAAGTATTGCAGCGGATGAGACACAAGCTGGGTTGGTGAATTCTCTGATCGACTTCTCCTGAACATATAGGCAACACTGAAATGGATTGGCAGCATTAACCCCAAAGATGGATCGTACGACGGACCAATGGTATTATGACCGGTGAACGGAATAACCCAACCCGACTCAATCATGGTGATGGAGTGAAAGTGTCATGTTCGAGACTGATTCGCTACCAATAAATTTTGTTGAAGTTTTCTTCCCGAATTTTTCCCCAGTCATTGCTGACTAGTACCTCTTTATTTTTTATCAAGCTTGAGGAGGATAACATGTGCTTGTTCTATAATTTTCCCTTCAAGCAAAACCATCGTTATGTTTTAATGATCCTAGCAACAATGAAGCTCGTTCTTGTCTCTATGGACAACTTTGTCGCTATTGGTTTTAATGAGTTTAACGACAAAGAAAACTCAGTCCTTTTTCAATTTTAGAGAGTTTGAAAAGGGATGGAAAGGAAAATCTAGTAATCCTTTTTCGTCATATAATCCCTTAAGTCCGAAAAATATTTGATAATTTTAATGAACCAAAAAAGAAAAGCGCTCGATATTTTTGTGTAATAATAAAAAGATTAAAATCTAGAGGAGGGATAGCACTTGTGATAGCTTTAACGAGATAAAGAGGCTAATTGCTCGGGAATATTTTCATATTTTACGACTCAGATGAAAAGAGACTCATTTTTTGAGGAATGAGTGATATTTTCGAGTAGCACCTGATTCCAGGTAAGGTTTGGAATTTTCCAATCATGACAATGTCACAAGGATGGCTAACAGAATCACTAGTCATAGTTGTTCCTAAAAAGGGTAAACAATCAAATGGAGGCGTATGATCGGCTAAAATAGAGTGGAGGTGATGGTAAGAACACGACCAGGGCTCAAAAGCTGATGATAATGCATTCGGAATGCTTATTTACGAGAGGTTGGTTTGTTTTTTAATGAGCTTAAACTTTGGGGAAACAATTGCTCATCGCTTAGGTTTAATTTTTAACGAGATTGAACTTTGCATAAAAACTACTCATGCTAGTTGTATAATAAGGATGTCTCATTGATAGGTTCCATTTTTATGGAGCTTGCACCACTCGAAGCTTTGCTCCGTATCCTTTCTTTATGTGAGCTAGGAACGACCAATCCTATGAGTTTAAAGGGTTGAGAATCTACAAATTAAGAAAATAAATGGTCGCTCTTCACTTGCATGCAAAATGGTGTGCATGCCCCCAAGTATAGTGAAATAGAGTTTCTAGGCTACCATATAGAAGTTCTTGCATTTGCAAGATAGTTTCCATCTGCGTAGTAGATAGAAACACTTCCCAGCTCAATCCATTTGAGCAAAGGTGATCCTAGCTCCAACCACCTAACCTTGAAAGGAAAGGATACTCATAGAATCCCCTTCATCTATGATGGTACCGACCATGACCATTCTGTAAGCTTGTACAATGATTTGAAATGGTACATCTCGATGATAGTGATCCTCTTTGCAAATGACACATGGAGATTTGGGTTTGGATGGTGCAGTGTGTGGATTTTCTTTAGATGATGCACGGTTACCCCTTTTTGCCTTTGGCTCCTTCTTTTTCTTCCCCTTCTCCTTCTCCTTTCTTGTTCTTCTGAGTTACTTGGTTTTTAGATTTACCAACTTCACCAAGTGAAGAGGAAGGAGGGGAGGGAGAAACAAGTGAAGCAGAAGGTTGGGGGGTAACTCTAGTATTATTTAGTTGTTGACTTGATTGCTCAGGAATCGTGGTGTTTTGAACGACAGAGGTCGAGAAGAGCCATATTGGAAAGCTGATTGTCAGTCCTGGGAGGGACAATGTGGCCATATGAGGTGCACCGACATCTCCCCAAGAGGAGAACGGACTAGGATTTCCTCCAAGGGGAAATACTTGGTTAGTGGACTCCATTTTCCTCAACCTAAGACCAGTGAGGGAATAGTGACGTTATTACGATTAAAATAAATTTTATGACGATTTGACACAACTTGCTTTTTCAATTTTTAAGAGTCAACAAAAATCTAAAGATGACTCTATTTGCCTTCGATTTTTAATGAGCTTGAAGTGACAAGTGCTGAGAGGGACATTCTCATTTAAGGAGTCTAAAAAGGAACGAAAGAGACTACTCTAGAAATCTAGACAGAGAGATTACCAAACCAATTGCAAAACTGTAGAATACTTTTTACAGTACGGAAATCAATCTTCCTAAATGTTGTGTTCTGTGCATTGCGATCGATAGGGTAGTAGACACGGATTCCTAAGGATAAAGGATATAGCCTATTATGGTCTCCCAATATATATTCAATGGTATGTGGGAGCACAAGCTCATATTGGCACTTGCCATATCAAAGAGGAGGAATCACCCAACCTACAATGAAAGCGATAGTTACAAGGCTTTACGATGCCATAATACATCTCTAGCCTAGACTTCTAAATGTTGTGCGTTAGGTTCCAAACTGTTTTTATGTTCATTGAATTTATTTTTCAGTTGATCTTTCTTAAGACGTTTTCCTTTGAGGTTCACCACATGATGTAGATATACAATTCCAAAAATGCAATCTAAGATGATAAGCAGTCATTTAATATTCTTTTTCCAACAAAAATCCTAGCTACTAAGGAAAGAGAAGCGAGATTCTTTCAACATACAGCAGAGAGCACACACTAGATGCACTTTCCTAAATCAAAATCAACAAGCAGTCTAAATGAAAATGCACATGCATGTATTTGTTTTCACTTTCGTAATGTGTGAATGACCAAAAGAATGCTAAGTATAAATCTGAATCGTTTCAAGTGAGAGTACTAACGATTTTCCCTTCAAAAGACGAAAGGAAGATAATGAAGACACTTTGCGATTCTGAATTGGAAATTGTTTTCGACACTTGAAAAACTATTAATTCAAATCAAATACAAGAGTAATAGTGTAATTTACCATCAAGAATAGTAGGATTCTTTTCCTTGACTGAAAACGACACTTGTGACACTTCCAAATAAAAAGACGACAGTTTGATTACACTACTTCTTTGTAAAGGAGGACCATAAATGGCGAACAATACATAAAAACATTTATAGTTCTTTGTACAAGGGAGGCTGAATGATGCAAAGGAAGGGAGTTTCCATAGTGGTATACTAGCCACAGACAAAAAACTCCTGACTGAAGAGAGTGAACAAAAAACCAAAATCTGGAAGCAAAAGAAGTCTTATCTGATCATCACACCTATAACACAGGGAAAGAGCGATGCATCTCACCTACTGCACACGCGAGGTGTGATGCATCCAGATTCCCAAGAGGAGAAGGTGCGATGGTCCAGGGACGAGACTTAAACTTGGTTCTTCGTTACAGTTTACAGCTTAGTTCAGGGATTTAAGCCAAGCTAATGATAGTCAGTAAATGCAAATTACAGGTGCTGATCTAATGAGGCTACTTTAGCCACCACCAAGGAAATTAGGATGTTTGTAAATCAATTGTTCAGTTTATAAACAAAACACGTAGATAGAATGAAGCAGCATTGATCTACTTTGCACTAATGTAGTTCGAAGGCTAGCTGGCTTGACTTCAGGCTCCGTCTGTCATTTATAAAGTAAGCAAATATAGACAAGCAAAAAATATATTCGCTCCCCAAGAGAGTCACCATTTTGTTATCTAGAAATCTAGCGTCTATGCAAAGCTTCTAGTCCCACTAAGACGGGTAGCTATCTTAGAAACAAACAGATTAAAGTTACTTTCATTTTCAGAAGTAGATAGGAGAGGAGCAAAGAATACCAACCTCAATCTTTCATTTGGTTCCCTGCTTGTTCCTTCTCCCCTCTGACGGATCTTTGTCACTCCTTCCTTGATTACTCTGTTTCAAAGAGTACTTGTAAAGTCAAAGTAGCAAAATACCTTCAAAGTGCAGAGATCTACAATCATAAACAATATAGGACCAGATATATATTGACCACACAAATGCATATATTATCAGACATATAAGAATGTGGAGGAAAACACGAATAGCTTTATTGATATAAAGATTACAAGAGAGGATTACAAACCATTGATCTAACCCAGTGTCATCCTCCCAGCAGGAAGGCCCTTCTTCACCTCATGAAAAGATTAGATCACCCAACACTATGATGTTCCACCAGGAAACAAACAACACTTCCTTACAAGATACGAGATTCCAGCCTTTCGATCTCTGGGATGAGGGATCCATATATAGATGATTGCAGGGGGTGAGTCAACTTCTTGGATTTTGATTAGTGTCCTCTCTTTGATAGTTCTTGATTCCACTTGGAGATTCATGATCTCTTACTCATCCCTCAGTAAATTCAAAGAGGCAAGTGTCACACGAGAAGTTTCTGGAAGATTCCATGATCATCCACCTCACAAACTGTCTCTACTATTTGTCTACTCTCGCCCATCGTACCCTATAGAAGGGCTTTTCAATATGCATCGCACTTTTGCATGTGGCAGGTGAGATGCATTGCACCCTTTGCACTGAGGAGTCTGTATGGTCTAGTTTTGACCAGTTCTGAGCAGTTTTCTATGGAGAACTTCTAGGAGATGATGTAATCAGCTGACCTTGTTCCTTTAGGGCATGAAACAAGACTTTTAGGGACTTAGAAGCCCTTGGTTTATGGACATATATGATTGGGGTTGCAGTTCCCAAATATGTCTATAACCGCTACCCATGGGGCGACGCATTGGCTTCCAATAGCTACTCTCGAAATGCTACACCGTTTAAGGTACAAGCTAATTTTGAAATCCCCATATTCGAGGGTCAGATGACGCAGATGTTGTCGATAAATGGTTAAATCTGCTAGAGGGTTATTTTTCTGTTCATGAATTTTCGAGTCGGGAAAATATTATTTTTCGCTCTTCTCAAAGCACCCCCCACGTCAAGGACTCGTGGGAAACCTACTACGAGTAGATGGGTGAAAGTATAGGCTCACAATGTTCCACCGCACCCACTTGGAATTCATTCTAGGGTGCCATCAAGGAGCAGTACTACCTTGTCGAAAGCTATGAGATTAATACATAAAGTGGACCATGCTACAGTAGGGAAGGGACCAAGACGTGCTAGAGTTTACCAATATTTTCCATACCCTTTGCACAAAGTTGGGTATCAAGGATTCAAAGGAGCATTTGGTACTCAAATACCACGGATGCCTCCACAAGTACATCCAGGAAGAAGTAGAATTCCTAAACATCTCCTCGCTCAGCATACTGATATGCCATCAAGGTTGAGAAAAAGTTTAAAGAGAACAAGTGAGAGTTTGGATCTGGGAATCTGAAGCAAGGGAAAGGTTCCCCCAAACCATAGAACAAAGGACAAAGCCAAGGTAGAGTAGCCCAAGACAACCCAACAAAGCTGCAAGAAAATAACAACGTCGTGAAGCCAAAAAAGGATAGGAGAAAGTGGTGTGAGTTCCATAAGAGTTCCACTCACAGCACAAGTGAGTGTTGGACCAAGAAGTCAATCATGGTCGAGCTAAGGGTTTTAGAATCAGATGCATGTTCTAACTCTGGGTGAGAACCCGACAAGGGGAATGAAAAAGGGAAGCAAATTATTGATGCAGAGCCCAATGCCACCGTTACCAACACAAAGATACAGAATGAAGAACGTGAAGATCCATAGGAGGAGGAGCATATCTTCCACTCTGAGATGTGGCTAAAGGGCTCCCTGCTACAGTTCATTGTTGATAGTGAGAGCCGAAAGAACCTCATTTCGGCAGGGGTCGTGAAGTGGCTGGGCTTACCGACCATAGCACATCCACAACCATACACCATCGGGTGATTTCACTAAGGATGGGATCTTCGTGTGAGCCAACATTGTCACCTTCCGTACAACATCAAGCCCTTCATGGATAAGGTATTGTGTGAGATTTATCCCCTTGAAGTTTGTGATGTATTATTAGGACAACCATACTTGTGGAAGCGACATGTTGTGTATGAATGAAGGCCCCGTGCTGTTATTGTTACTTTGGGAAATAAGTTGTACAAGATACCAGAGGTAGCACCACCTACCACCATCTCTTTGGTTACTGCAAAACAATGCAATAAGCTCATTTCCAAAACCGGTAAATCTATTTTCTTGATGATACGCCCTCAAGGAAAGACGAATACGGTGGCCACGAGCTCTAGACAAGGCCCCTTTGCACGAAAACTACAGATGGAAAAGGTCGCGGAGAAGTACGAGGACATCTTCGCCTCCCCCGCAGGGGTTCCTTTGCACTGTGAGGTCAAGAACTCCATCGATCTGACCCGAGGTGCACTGATGCCCAATGGACCAATCTATTGGTGCTCCATTCTAGAGAACGATGAAATCAAGAGGTAGATTTAGGAGTTGCTACAGAAAGGTCACCTCCGTTCGAGTTCATCGCCCTGTGGGAGCCAGATCCTATTGGTACAGAATAAGGATGGGACTTAGAGACTCTGTATTAACTATCGGGTGCTGAACAAGATCACTGACTATAATAGGTAGCCAATCCCACAGATTGATGACCTCCTGGACCAACTAAAGGGGGAAAATATTTAGCAAGATTGGTTTGAGGTCAAGATATCACCAAGTACCAATCAAACCCTCTCATGTGTGGAAGACTGCCTTTAAATCCAAGGAGTGCCTTTTTGAATGGTTGGTTATGCCTTTGAGATTGACGAATGCTCCTCCAACCTTCATGAGGCTAATGGATGACATCTTGTGGCCATTCACCAACTCATTTGTAGTGGTATACTTGGATAACATCCTCATCTTCAGCGAGAGTGGGGAATAGCGCCTCCACCACATCCGACAGGTTCTCCAAACACTACAGAAACACAAGTTATGTGCCAATTTGGAGAAATGTAATTTTGGCATGACCCAGGTTCAGTATCTTGAATACAGTGTTGATGAATAAGGGGTGCATGTCGATCTAGCCAAGATCCAATTCATTCGGGATTGGCCATCTCCAACCACTCTCACAGAGCTCTGCAGCTTTCTAGATCTTGCCAACTTCTACCGCAAGTTCATGTTAGGATTTTCTCATATCACTTGGCCCTTGAGTCAAGTCACCAAGGGAGGAGTGCAAACAAAATTGTTTCGGTCTGAATCTCAACTGAAGGCATTCACAAATTTGAAATATCGCCTATCCTCGACACCAGTGCTCACATTACCACACATGCAGCAACCATTTGAGGTCGAAATAGATGCCTTTGACTATGATATTGGGGTAGTCCTTACCCAACACGGACATCGAGTGGAATATCATAGTGAGACACTTTGAGACACAATCGATAATTATCCCACTTATTACGAAGAGATGTATTCCGTTGTGAAGGCCTCCCAACAATGGAAGCATTACATTTTGGGGAAGGAAACGGTCATCCACACAAACCACCGACCCTTATAGTTCATACAGACCCAAGGGAAATTACAGAATGATCACCATGAGAAGTGGTCCACATACTTGCAACAATTCTATTTGAATATCAAGTATAAGAAGGGCAGCACCAATAATGTTGCAGATTGCCTCAGTTGACCACCGATCATGGAATTAACCACCGTGATCAAATAATGTGGGCATGAGACCTCTCATTTGCAACTTCTCTACATAAGCAACCCATAATTTGGCCACAAACACCAGACACTATTGGAAAGTCAGCATGTTCCAGATTTTCACCTCCAAGATGCCCTATTATGCCACTTGGGTCACCTTTGTTTTCCTTCAAGTGAGCGCGTCAAGATGATTTGGGAAGCACACTATAGTTGGGTTTCTCAACATTTCGAGCTCGAGAAAATAATGGGAGTAATGCAGAAGTATTTTTATTGGCTCAATCTTGGACACAATGTCGAGAAGTACATCACATCATGCACTGTCTATGCCATTGCCAAACTAACCATCAAGAAGCCAGACCTCTATACCCTGCTACCTACCCCTAGTCGACCTTGGGAATCCATCTCCATGGATTACATGTGAGGCCTTCCTTCCACTAAGCATGGAAATGACTATGTTTTTGTGGTCGTCAACAAGTTCTCGAAGATGGCCATTATGGCGGCCTCCAACAAGAATATCATAGTACAAGCCACTACTAAACTCTTCTTTAAGCAAGTGTGGGTACACTTTGGGTTGCCATAGTCTATTATATTAGATTGGGATAGCAAGTTCCTCAGTACATTTTCGTCAAGTCTCTCGTCAATCTTGGAGACCAAACTCACTAAGTCCACAACCTTCCATCCTCAAACTGATGGCTAGACAGAGGTTGTCAACACTATGATCATACACATTCTGCGCAAGTACAACTCAAAGGATCCATTCACATGAGATGAGAGCCTCCCCTATGTTCAACATAGCTACAACCGGGCTCTCCACAGCTCGACTAGCCACAACCCTTTTTAGGTGGGCTTGGGATTCCAACCACTATGTCCCATTGAGGTGGCCATGCCATTTGTAGCTACTCATGCAGATTTGGCTCATGTCCAGTCCGAAGCAGATAAGGCAAACAAATTCATTGAGAACATCCAACATATTTGACATCAAGTCCATGACATTTTGGAGAAATCAAATTCCAAGTACAAGTAGCGACATGATCAACATTGGGTGCCACACAAGTTTCAGGTGGGCGACAAAGTCTAGTTGCATTTGGAAAAGGAACGCCTTACCAAAGCCTATCAAAAACTTAGACCACACTGAGATGGTCCTTAAACCATTGCCAAGGTTGTGGGAGACAAGGCATTTGAGCTTAGCATTCCCCCATTCCTTGGCCTGCACCTAGTGTTCAATGTTGACTGCCTTCAGCGATACTTTCCACCATTACTAAACACATCTCACATTGTAGAACAACTCACACCCCGAGAGTTGAATCCAGATTGCATGGAATAAGCTCCAATGGATCGGATCATGGACACATAGATCAAGCACACTCACGAGTGGAATATCCAACTATATAAAGTTGTCAAAGTAGGGCAACTCCTTGACCAGGGAGAAAGTTCAGTAGAAGTTTCCTCATCTCATGGAGGAACTCAACGTAATATGGGACCATTGCTTCCTAAGGGGGGAGGAATGATTTAGGGGGATATTGGTGGCCACTCGCCATGTCCACTTGGACCCCCACCATTGTT
>APFE030922062.1:0-21659 GCA_000404065.3 Pinus taeda
CCCGCTGTGCAATCGTCGCAACGAAGGGGGGCCTCCGCCCCCCTCTAACCCCCTGGTTCACTACGTAGGTTAGTCGTGGAAAGAATATAATACAACCCAACAGTCAATCTCAATTAGGATATTGGAAACTAGGGCTTGAGATGACTAAAATGAATGCTAATTTTAGGCTAGGTATAGCAGATTAGGGTTTTTGGTTTGATTTTAGGTTTTGGTTGCTGGATCAATTGGAGAAGGCAAATTGGGTTAGGGAAATCAACTCATAGATATAGTCATGTTCTGTGGGGCGAGGTAGACAAGCGTTTATGTACTAGAAATGGATTAAGATGGTATTTTAAGATAGCTGAGGAGTTGAGGAGGGCATAAAGAGACTATAAATCCTCTTCAAACAGTTAAAAACATTGAAAATCAAATGCATTCCCAAGACAAAGCACAGTAAATTAGTGTATTTTGTCTATTCACCTTGATTCATTTAGTTTAAAAGAGAGAGAGAGATGTGGATACATATAAAACATCAGAAAAAACTCATTACAAAGAAGAAACAATACATAAATGCACTGTCACAAGAATACCACAAAAATAGTTGTGAAACCTGGTTTTATTCCTTGCTAAACTGCTGATACAAATGTTCAATGAGAGCCAACACTTCTACCAAAGTCCAACCCTTACAAATGACTAAGAAATTACATAATATAGGCAAGGAAACCACTTGTGCTAGCTATCAGGGTCGAATCCATGAGAAGAAGGGTGGTTTCAACCATATCTAAACTAAGAACAGGAATATAGGCAGTGGAAACTTGCCTCTAAAACCAAGGAAACCAATTCATTGTAGCTCAAAACCACTTGGAACTTGATGTATCTACCCTATGAAGTTATTTTCATCCATATTTACATTGAATTCATCATTTTCCATGCTTACATTTACCAATAAATGAGGAAAAAGTGATCTCCCAAGAAAACTAGGAAAAATCTGGAAAATCAGGCAAAATTGGCAAAATCAATTTAATGCACAGCGCCAAAATTTTAATGCGCAACACTTTTTCTAGGCCAATTTTGCAAGTCTTCCCGGAGTCGAAATCAGGTCCAGGATAGCTTTTTGGAAAGCTTGTCGAGTCTAATTTCTGGAACAACTTCAAGTTCTGAATTTGTAATTCATTTTCCCATCCAAAAACTGATTCTCCCAAGACTGCTTCTTGTGTGGCAAAAAAGTGGCAGAGAGGGCACTTTTTAGGTGTTTTTTGCCCTTTTGGAGACCTAGAACTTGTCCAAAATTCCTCACCATTTTTGAGCTTTCATATTTTTCCATGTTGATTCCAAAAATGTAAACCATTTTGCAAGAAGATGTCCCAACAAAAGTGCAGCGCCGGTGGCGCTACGCACCTATTGGAAAAGCTTGTTTTTCACATTAAAAATTTCAAAATGACACAAATTGCTCCAAAATTCTTGAAATTTGGCATGAGTGATCCTTGTTAGGTGCTTTTTTGGGCCAATGATGCTTTAGCCAAGATATTTGAGTTTATCATGCTATTTTTTCTTTCTTAAAGCCCTTTTTCAACTTAGCCTTAAGCCTCTTCATCCTTGAGTTACATATCTTGTTCCACCGTTCACCTACATTTGGAATGCCTGTTGCTTCTAAAATAATAGCAGGTGAAAACATGAATGAAACACCAGGAAGGTTTACCTGACCATTGTCCAGATGAGTCACAAATAACCTGGTTAGCTCATGGTGAAACTTGACCCTCTCCACCATTTCACAGAAATCAAAGCGAGAGTGATGTCTGAAACATGATATGGCAAGTGGGCAAACAAACAACTGTCTCAAACTGTTAGGCTCCTCCCTAATTAGTTTTCCCCCTTATGAGGTCTTCTGTTGCACATGTCTTTCCCTAGAACTGTCACTAAGGATTTCTTCCTACCTTTCATAATCAGTGTCAATCTACATGGATTTTTTGATAATGTGATAGGTGATGTAAGATGAAGGATTGTAGTGGGACCAAAACGAGATATGAAGATATTTTAAAATATAATGTAAGTGAGGTGTAGGATGAGGGTGTGAATGCTTGAGGGAGTGGAGGTTTTGAGGTTTTAGGGAATGATGGGAATGAGGGGAGTGAATAGGGTTTTAGAATGTAGGATAAGGGTTTCATAGGGAAGTAGGAGTAGTGAAGATGTAGGATTTGGGAGTTAGGGTTTGGGAATAGTTTAATAGGGCTAGGGTTTGATGAGAGTGGGATTTTGGGGAATGAACCCTAATGAATTAGGGATAGGGGAGGGGACTTAGGAAAGTAGGTGAAAAATGGAATAGGGGAGCAAAAATAGATGTTTTACAACTTATGAGAGGTGATTTAGTAATCAGTTTAGGGTTTTGAGAAGAAATTCAAAGACAAGTAGGGTTTTCTTTAGATGAGACCACGCAACCTAATAAACCAAGCAAAAAATATTCTTCAGCGAGGTGGATGACTCTACTTACTTGGAAAAATCATTAAAGAGCTATGGAGGTGTTTTTATGACAAATTTGAGGTGTTTTCAATAGGTGCGCAACAACAATTTAATGCACAGCACTAGTGTAATTTTACACTGGAAACCTGCCATAGGTGTGCAGCGTCAATTTAATGCGCAACGCCTTTTTGTAGACCAGTTTTGAACGCCGTCCTGGTGTCCAAATTGCGCGTGTGATATCTCGTTGGAAAGATTATCGAGTCTACCTTCTATAACATCTTTAATTTTCCAATTTGTTGGTCATTTGCCTTGTCAAAAGTCCAATCTCCCAAGACTGCTCAAAATGTGCAAAATGAGGCTGCCTAAATGCAGAGTGCTGTTGCAATCAACTTTTGAAGGTCTTAATTAACTCCAAATTGAGCTCATGATAGCTCCTTGGAAATATTGTTGTGTCTAATTATCATTTGACTCATCCAGAAATTCATTTGGGTAACCAAGCTAGGAGAAATCTTGATTTTCCCAAGGCCACTCCAGAGGTTCAACAAACCTCCTAAGGAAACAATATTTTTGAAATTTCTCTAAAACCATGACACCTGTGTAAAAATTGAATGAGGTTTTTCTTCCTTGTTCTATGATGGAAAAAAACCTCTCTCACATTTTCCAAATTCATTTTTTCTTACTCAGAAACATCATTTGAGTAAAACCTATCCTAATGTGTGGAACAGGGGATTTGTCGAAATGAAGTGAAATGAAGGGGATAAGGGGATTCTAAATTCTTTATAAAAAATTTTGGAAGTAGGGAGGGATGTTAAAAAATAGGGGAAAGTGGAATTTTAAATATTGAGTGAGGGGAAGGGGTCCAAAAGGGAAAAACACAGGCTTAGCCTAGAAAATTGTCAAATTGTAGCAAGAAACTAGGGTTTGTGGGAAATGAGGAATTTGAGGGATATCAATGATGGGAAGTGTGTAATAAGGTACATTAAGGATAGGGGAAGGTTTATGAACATCAGGACACAAGTTTTGTTGATGATTTGACCATACAAGAGAAATTGCCTTCAAAACCCTAGGAGAGGGAAATGAGCCTTACCCAACCACAACTGAAACACGAACAAGGTGTAAAATGACCCATTGGAACCTGAAATGATTATGAAAACTCTTTGAATGATGGTACACTCAGCTGAATGGTGACATGGGCCGACACTTGGAAAACTTTGGAAGGAGTGAAAACAAACCCTAGACTTAATACCTAGTGACCAAATTTTACTTGAAGACTCACTGAAATGAAAAAAAATTTCTTTGACACCTTAAAATCACTTTGTAAGAGTATGTTTGATCACTGGAGGAAGGCTTCAAAGACTGACACTAACCTATTCCATATTGAGGGAGGAATACTCCCATTGAGCTTACTCCCAAAGAATGAAATAGAGATAAGCCTAGCACTATCCCCAACCTCTAAAGTTATGCTTCCTCTGAACATATGAACATCACAACTCTATTTCCATTCCTAGAAATTTCAGGAGTCAAACAATAGACATAATCACATACGAATATTAAGGCTTCATAAAGGAGAATAGCGATAAGAAGGAAACATTTACCAGCTAAATTACTCTAGGAAAATAATAATTGTAGGATATGGATTTAATTTGGTGATTTTTTGTGCACCAATTATAGACAAATTTGTTCCTAATAAAAAATTTTAACCTACATAGAAAGTGCATAATAGCCTTAAAAAAAAATGATTGGCAATGAATAATATGATTAGTTTATTGTTTAGTCAGAGAAATTAATTTATAAATACATTTAGGTATTACTTTAAAACCAAAAGGTAATTTCAACATAAATACATAAAACCATCCCTTATGATCATTACAAAAACTACATCCAATGAAATGATATATTTTGAAAAATATTTAACCTTAATATCATACAAAAAACCAGAAACTTACTCCCTATTTGTTTTTGTCAAACTATCAAATCCACCCGTGTCCAACGCCCTCCTACTACCATTATACCCTTTGGCTACTAACATTCTATCGGCCAGGCCAACCTTGTTCTAGTTAGACAATATAGCATAGTTCCTCTTCCCATTCTTAAATGTATCAGAATGTGAACATCTACTCAAGCTTTGCCTTGGCACCTGTATCAATAGCTAGATATAGGGCAAAGAGTTATCAAGCCTCCCATTGTTTATAACACAATATGATATGTAAAGCATTGAAGCCAGTTTTTAGCACTTCTGGCCACACGATGCAAGACAGGCTTCATACTCTCGTAACCTGTTAGAGTTTAACTTATTTCTTCATCTTCCAATTCATTCAAAGAAGTGTCCCCTCCTCATAACATCACTTTCATATTGTGGGCACTTCCAATACCTATCAGCAAGGACACACAGAAAACAATGGTTATCATCAATGCAATAACAATTCCTGCAATTGCCCGAGGGCTCAATCTAGAATGCCTCTGAACTTGAGTTCTTGCACAAGGTGCGAGGCCCATGGAGCATGTTTCCTGTAAATGACTCATTGCCAATACACTGTGTAAATACCGGAATGGGTGCAATGAGATTGTTAAGATCCAAATTCATACTTGATAAATTCAACTAGATTAGAGATTTAGGTATTGTACCAAAGAAAGAGTTATTTCTCAAATTCAACTCTTACAGACCATGAAATTTTCTAAGAAATAGAGGCACAAGCCATTGCAAATTACTACTACTCAAGTCTAAAATCTGCAAATTATTGCATGAAACATTAGGCGAAGCAGGGTCTAGTATGTAACCACTCAAATCATTACCATCTAGAAGAAGATCCACAAGCTGCCCACAGAGATTCCATATTGAAGGAGGAATCTTTCCATTGAGCTTACTCCCTTAGAATGAAATAGACATAAGTGTAGCACTACTCCAAATCTCTAAAGGTATGTTTCCTCTGAACATATGAACATCACAACTTTGTTTCCATTCCTAGAAATTTCAATAGTCAAACAGTAGACACACACATAGGAATATTAAGGCTTGATAAATAATATTAACGATAAGAAAGAAACAATTACAAACAAAAAAATTACTCTATGAAATTAAAGGTTGTAGGATATGGATTTAATTTGGTGATTTGTTGTGCATCAATTATGGACAATTTTGTGCCTAATAAAAAATTATAGCCTACATATAAAGTGCATAATAGCCCTGAAAAAATGATTAACAATAGAATGATATGATCAATTTATTATTTAGTGAGAGAAACTAATTTATAAAGGCATTTAGGTCTTACTTTAAAAGCAAAAGGTAATTTCAACATAAATACATAAACCTATCCCTTATGATCATTACAAAAACTACATCCAATTAAATGATATATTTTGAACAATATTTGACCTTAATATCATACATAAAACTAGAAACTTACTCTAGAACCTTAATAACACTCTCCTACTACCATCATACCCTTTGGCTACGAACATTCTATCAACTAGGCCAACCTTGTTCTATTTGGACAATATCACAGCTTTCCTCTTCCCATTCTTAAATGTGTCAGAATGTGAACATCCACTCAAGCTTTACCCCAATGCATGTATCATTGGCTAGTTATGGGGAAAAGAGGTATCAAGCCTCCCATGGTTTATAACACAATATGATTTGTAAAGAATTGAACAATGCCACTTTTGGGAACTTTCAGCCACACAATGTAGGACGTGCTTCACTCTTTCGTAGCCTGTTCGAGTTTAGATTGTTTCTTCATATTCCATTTCATTCAAAGAAGGGTCCCCTCCTCCTCCCAACACTTTCATATTGCAGACACTTCTAATTCCTATCAACAAAGATACACAGACAAAAATGATTTTCATCAATGCAATAACAATTCCAACAAATACCCAAGGGCTAAGTCCAGAATCCCTTTGAACTTGAGTTCCATCACAAGGTGCAAGAGGAGGCCCATAGGACCTGTTTCCTACAAATGACGCATTGCCAAAACTCTGTGAAAACACTAGAATGGGTCCACTAAGATTGTTAAGAGCCAAATTCAAACTTGATAAATTCAGCTGGACAAGAGCTTCAGGTATTGTACCAGACAAAAAGTTATTTCTCATATCCAACTCTCACAAGCCATGAAACTGTCTAAGAAACAGAGGAATGGGCCTTTGCATATTTTCACTACTCAAGTCTAAAATATACAAATTATTGCATGTAACATTAGGCAAAGAAGGCTCTGGTATGTAACCGCTCAAATCGCTACCATCTAGAAGAAGATCCACTAGTTGCCTACAGAGATTCCATACTGAAGGAGGAATGTTTCCATTGAAAACAGATTCCATACTGAAGGAGGAATATTTCCATTGAGCTTATTCCCTGAGAATGAAACATACATAAGCCTAGCACTATTCCCAAGCTCTAAAGGTATATTTCCTCTAAACATATGAACATTTTCCATTCCTAGAAATTTCAGGAGTCAAACAGTACACACACACACACACACACACACGAACATTAAGGCTTCATAAAGGAGAATATCGATAAGAAAGAAACATTTACCAACTAAAAAAATTACTCTAGGAAAATCATGACAAAGAAAAAGAACATGTAGATTTAGTTGCACCAAAAAGGGTGAATTAACATCAATCTAATGAATATACATCTTATTCGCATTGACACAGTTGCATGATGCCATTATATTCACCAAGGTAACTCCATGAAATTAACAAAATTCGGTTTTGAAATAAATTGTGTTTTTAATTAATTATTCAACTATAAATGTGTTATTTTATGGGGAAATTTTCCCTGTGATTAATTGTTGGTCATTTCTAAAAGAAAAAATATTAAGTGTTGAAGAAGGGGTAACTGAGCGCAAGGTGGGTGAGTGTCCTTCCTATATTCATTGGAGAATGCAAATAATGAAAGCACTAGAAGTCAAAAGAGAGCAACATGTGTTCTCTGCTAAGAATTGGCATTGAAATAGGAGTTATGATGAGTGATGGAAATTCAAGGTTTTTCATCAATGGGAAACCAATTTACCACTTCCTTGGTACATCCACTTTTAGCGAGTACACTATTGACATGTCAATTTTGTTGCCAAAATTAATCCCAAGGCACCTCTTGACAAGTTTCGTGTTTTAAGTTGTGGTTGTCATCCCATATATTAATCCTAGAAAGTACATGTTATGCCATCATTACATCAACAGTTCCCCAAACACAAAACTTGTCAAAGAACATTTTTAATCCAAACTATATTACCACTAGGGGATCCTTTGTGATGTAACCTAAGATCTCTAGGAAATTGGGATTCCCCTTAATGAAGAGGAGAGCATTGGAAAGACTTCATATTGAATCCAAAACCTAACTTATACGTATGTGAGATGCAGAACTCTAGTGAATTTTTCAATAATTTTAATATTTGGTTAGAACATGGCCTCTTTAATCTTATTATTGCAATCTGAACCTCAATTTTCAAGTGGAAGCAGACTGTGGATACTTGTCAGGTAAAGTGATATTATTTTCTACTTGTGCTATATCTTTGGGAGAACTGAACTTATTTTGGAAGTGAAATTGATTTCCTGTCAGTAATAGAAAATTTCTAAAATGTAGAGGCCAAAATGTCCATGAGTTATATCAGTGCAATAGCCCATTTCATAATACCCTACAAATGTTGTTTTGTTGGTCATAGAGAAAATAGCCAGCTTTCAAGGCCATACTTTATTTGAATCTTTGTAATCCATGTAGTATTGATATCCTTAATATCCTATGAATAGAGGATGTAATCTAATAAATTTTCCTGTTTTTGGAGAAGAAACAAAAGACAACAGATAAAATATTCCTTAGCCTTGGATTTCAAAATGACAACTTACCATGAATAAGGTTATACAAGTTGTCTTTCTTCTGATAATCAGATAAAAGAAGCTTTTATATTGTTTATTCACAAAATCCTCTGAAAGGGGCTATATTTTCATGTCGAAGGTGACCCAAATGCTTAATTACAGGCAAGGGCTCTTTTTAGCCCTTACCAATCCATTCCCTGAGAAACCTTAGAGAAATATTTCCTCCTTGGCTAAGCATGGCTTTGCAGACAATGCTATAGTTGGTCTTACCAAGTGCTTGACCTGTTTCATTTAGCACATCCTCCACCGTGAGATTTTCCCACCTTCAAAAACCAACAATCTGCCCTCTCTTGTTTCTTCATCTTCCAATTCATTCAAAAAAGGGTCCCCTCCTCCTCCCAGCACTTTAATATTGTGGGCACTTCTAATGCCTATCAACAAGACACACAGAAAACAATGGTTGTCAACAATGGAATAACAATTCTTGCAACTGCCTCAAGGCTCATTCCAAAATGCCTCTAAACTTGAGTTCCTCCAGAAGGTGTAAGAGGAGGCCTGCAGAGCCTATTTCCTACAAATGACTCATTGCCAAAACTCTGTGAAAACACCAAAAAGGATCCACTGAGATTGTTAAGAGCCAAATTCAAAATTGATAAATTCAGCTAGACAAGACCTTCAAGTATTGTACTAGACAAAGAGTTATTGCTAAGATCCAAATCTTGCAGGCCATGAATTTGTCTAAGAAACAGAGGCACAAGCCCTTGTAGATTGTTATTACTCAAGTCTAAAATTTGAAAATTATTGCATGTAACATTAGGCAAAGAAGGCTTTAGTGTGTAACCGCTCAAAACATTACAATCTAAAAGAAGATACAGAAGCTGCCCACAATGATTCCATACTCAAATAGGAATGTTGCCATTAAGCTTATTCCCTAAGAATGAAACAGACATAAGCCTAGCATTATCCCTAATCTCTAAAGGTATGCTTCCTCTGAACATACTAACATCACAACTTTGTTTCCATTCCTAGAAATTTTAGGATTCAAACAACAAACACACTGACACAAGATTATTAAGGCTTCATAAGGGAGAATATCGATAAGAAGGAAACATTTACTAACTAAAACAAGAATAATGTAGGAAAATAATAGTTGTAGGATATGGATTTAGTTTGGTGATTTGTTGTGCATCAATTGTGGACAAATTTGTGCCTAATAAAAAATGGTAGCCTACATAGAAAGTGCATAATAGCCCTGAAAAAAATGATTAACAAATGAATGATATGATCAGTTTATTGTTTAGTCAATGCAATTAATTTATAAATAAATTTAGGTCCTACTTTAAAACCAAAAGATAATTTCAACATAAATATATAGACCCATCCCTTATGATCATGACAAAAACTACATCCAATGAAATGATATATTTTGAACAATATTTAACCTTAATATCATACATAAAACCATAAAATTACTCCACATTTGTCTTTTTCAAACTCATCAAATCCAACCGTGTCGAACACCCTCCTACTACCATTATACCCTTTGGCTACTAACATTCTATCGGTCAGGCCAACCTTGTTCTATTTGGACAATATAACAACTTTCCTCTTCTCATTCTTAAATTTTCTAGAATGTGAAATTCCACTCAAGATTTACCCCAGTGCCTGTATCATCAGCTAGATGTAGTCCGAAGTGGTATCAAGCCTCCCATGGTTTATAACACAATATGATCTGTAAAGAATTACACAATGGCAGTTTTAGGCACTTCCAACCACACGATGCAGGCCATTCTTCATTATTTTGCAGTTTGTTAGAGTTTAGCCTATTTCTTCACCCTCCAATTCATTCAAAGAAGGGCCCCCTCCTCCTCCCAACACTTTCATATTGTGGGAACTTCCAATGCCTATCAAAAAGGACACACAAATAGAAATGGTTTTCATCATTGCAATAACAATTATTGCAACTGCCCCAGGGCTCAGTCTATAATTCCTCTAAAATTAAGTTCTTGCACACAAGGTGCAAGAGGAGGCCCACAGACGCTGTTTCCTGCAAATGACCCATTTCCAAACACTGTGAAAACACCAAAATGGGTCCACTGAGATTGTTAAGAGCCAAATATTAACTTGATAAATTCAACTGGACAAGAGCTTGAGGTATTGTACTGGACAAAGAGTTATTGCTCAGATCCAACTCTTGCAGGACATGAAATTGTCTAAGAAATAGAGGAACGAGCCATTGCAAATTGTTATTGCTCAAGTATAAAATCTTCAAATTATTGCATGTAGCATTAGGAAAAGAAAGCTTTGGTATGTAGCCACTCAAATCATTACCATATAGAATAATATCCACAAGTTTCCCATGGAGATTCCACACTAAAGGAAGAATGTTTCCATTGAGCTTATTCCCTAAGAATGAAAAAGACATAAGCCTAGCACTATTCCCAAGATGTAAAGGTATGTTTCCTCTAAACATATGAACATCACAACTCTGTTTCCATTCCTAGAAATTTTAGGAGTCAAACAGTAGACACACACACACAAGAATATTAAGGCTTCATAAAGGAGAATGTCAATAAGAAAGAAACAATTACCAACTAAAAAAAATAATCTAGGAAAATAATAGTTGTAGGATATGGATTTAATTTGGTGATTTGTTGTGCATCAATTGTGGACAAACTTGCACCTAATAAAAAATTGTAGCCTACATAGAAAGTGCATAATAGCCCTGGATAATCAAATGAATGATATGTTCAATTGTTTAGTTACAGAAATTAATTTATAATGACATTTAAGTCTTATTTTAAGACCAAAAGGTAATTTCAACATAAATACATAAACTTTTCCCTTATGATCATTACAAAAACTAAATCCAATGAAATGATATATTTTGAACAATATTTAACCTTAATATCATACATAAAACCAAAATTCACTCCTTATTTGTTTTTGACAAACTCATCAAATCCACCCATGTCTAGCACTCGCCTACTACCATTATACCCTTTGGCTACAAACATTATATCAGCCAGGCCAACCTTTTTCTATTTGGACAATATCACATATTTCCTCTTCCCATTCTTGCTTTACCCGAGTGATTGTATCATTGGCCAAATATAGGGCGAAGAGGTATCAAGCCTTGTTGGCTTGAGGGGGCCTGACCCAAGTTCAACGTTAGTTAGCCAAACAAATCCCTACACTGCTGGCCCTTTCTGCATCAACCCGTGGAGCGCGGACTGAAGTCTCACCCGAAGCAATATGCGGGGATGTTGGAACCAAGTTTGCGAACCCTTGAGATGGTTGTGATGTTGGTATATCCCGACTATACCTCCCTGTACACAGGTTACTTAACCCTCTGTTCCATCCTTCAGTACCTTCGCGAAAGGATACAATCTGCTATCGCACAGCCGTAACCTAGGGTTGATATACTTTCACGCTGCTAGGGCAGCGAACTATGATATTTTCCAAACCAGGCTAAGTGTCTTACACATAAATAGATGTTCTTACCTGTGTTCACTTAACCAATACATTTACATACATGCGTACATCATATAAGCATTATAAGTGAAATTCAATATAACAGATGCATAAACAGGAAATAAAGACGCGGAAATTGTAGAATACTTCTCTTTATTGATAATTTTGAACAATTACAGACTCGACCCACCCTGCGCACTCAATTGCAGGGGTCCACGCACTCAGCTGCGGACTTCTAGGCATCTCCGCACTCAGCTACGGAGCCTCTACCTACGCTACGACCCATGCCTTAGACTTCTACTTCAGAGCTATCTCTCATACATGTCGATCTTTCTTGAACGCCTCTAACTACTTAGAGCTTAGCTCTATTTATACAATCCCATGGTCCACAAACCATGGGTAGATATTCTATAGCTGACATTACCTTTCCAAAATAAGGGCGGACAAACCTATGACCCTTTTAAAACCTACGCACTCCGCGACCACAAAATGCAGAGTCTTTACATTTGGATTACAAAATTGGATCAAAATATGGGCTTTATCCCCAAAACTACCCTTGGGGGATCTCACACCCAACATGCCCCCAACACAAACATCGTGACTCACCCTTGAGTCACTCTGCAGGTGCGGAGATCTTAGCGCAAAGACCTCACACCTCTGTTTGGATCACCACAAATTCGGCAACGCACTGAGCGGCCACCTGTTGTACTTCTTCCACTCGTTGTTTAGTGACTACCGCTGAATTGCTGACCTGAATTTTCTGTTGAGTTGCCTGTAGTTGCGTGTGCTTTCCTTCAATGCAGGTTGTGATCGCATAAGCCTCGTCTATCCAGGGTTGTAGGCCCACTTTTAAGACTGCTTCTTTGTGCTGAGCGGCATCCACCTGTGCCTTGAGTGCCTTTGCCTCCTACATCCATGCGAGCCTCTATGTAAAGGCAATTGTCTGCGCAATCCCATTGACCTTGTCATATTTTTGCTATATCTTGTCCACCTCTATCTCCGGACGCTCTACATTTGGGTCCTCCTGCAGGGTGATTAGGACCTTGAATGACTATTCAAAAAGCTACATGTAGTCTTCCATCGCACTATTAACCACCGTTATTTTTCTTGTAACAGCGATGGTACGTTGTTCCCTGACTTCCGGCAGAGTTGAAGGCTGAGCCTGCAACTTTAATTATGCGCTTTATAAGTTCAGCTCCAACTAAACCTAGGCCATCTTTGCTCGAGCGTCGCACACCCCTGTGGCCAACTTGCAGACGCACGCTTCTACCAGTTCTTCTACCTGACTGTCGAATTATGGGATCATTCAACAAGCTTCCTCCACTACCTGCATTATTTTCCTATTCTACTCCACTGCCTTATTGCGCTGCAGGCCCAACTGCTCGATCTTGATGCGATGCTCGCTCATTACCTGCAGAGTGCAACTCTCTCAGGCTCTAAGTTTCACGATGACTCCATCCTACAAGAGATAGAGTGTCTCTCGAGGGAGCACAACCATATTCAATCCTACCCCTTTCAGACTACTGACCATGGGGCTATCAGCCTCATTCTCTATAGTGAGTTCTCCATATGGTAGCACTATCGTGTTGGTCAGCGCAACATCTCCTCGGTAGCTGAAGTGTTGATCAAGAGGCTGGTGGACACCGTGCCAGCCTGTGGAGTGCAAACCTACAACTCCTACAGCTCTGTCCAGAGAGCCCCCAATACCAGTTGTTGCTACTCTTCAAACTATTGGAGGGCCTTTACGGTGACATCCCTCACCATTTCTCTGATATCATGCAAATCCCCCTCAGTGAGGGTGATTTTATCAAAGGATGTCATTGATGCATTGGTTTTCCTTCGTGGCACTACTTGCTCTCACAGTCGTGGACACTTCAATTGGGTGGACATCATCTGCGGGTCCGTGCCACCTTGTTATGTCTCTGTCTCTGCCTCAGTCCCAGGTGAAGGTGACTTCTTTCCTTCATCCTCTTCTCCTGATTTCTGATGTTGCGCCAATTTCGCCGCGTTGAGCACTGTCTGGGCCTTAGCCTTTGCTTCTTCTTTTCTGTGCTTCTTAGCCAGTTGCACTATTTGGAGCTTTGTTTCTTCCTTCTTGCGCTGCATGGTAGACTTGTCTGTTTCCACCACAGAGCCTACTAGAGAATGTCACTCAACAGCCAAGACTCGAGGACTACAAATATAACATCGTTAGTTGCCAAATATGGTAAGTTATGCCATGTCTTTGTGGGGTCCTTCCATGCCCTGATAAAGATAAAGTGGAAATCTGCTTTGAACTCTACAAAGCTCTGCAAACTGGCATATACTGTGGGCGACAACCATGGCTTGTGATTGATCCCCATCCGGATACCCATCTCCATTAAGACCCAAAATATCTTGCTTTCTTTTATTTGTTGCGAGTCCTTGGTCACCCAGAGTGAAGCGTACTTCGCTACCTCTAGAGGTTCGCCACGATCGAAGGGAATTGGCTGTCTCCGGGTAGCTCCCATGCCACCAGTATGATCAAGAGCAAGAGCCACGCATAGTGGAACGTCTTGCCCTGCTCCTATGCCTCGTGGAACTTCACAAGGACCTCGCCGCATAGATAATTCACCCAGTTGAACTGGACTCCTTTAGCACATTAGGCCGCCAGTGCAATCACAGGCGCGGCCACCTCATCCATGCAGCACTTCCGCATCACTTTCCCTGCTAGTATTTGTGTTGCGACCTTGACTGTAGGGTTGTTAATGATGGAGATGGCATATCCTCGCTTCTTCTTATCCCACTTGAACTTCTTCTTCATCGCTTCTGTGAGGGACAACTTGCCACCTTTTCCCTCTGATATATTGGATAGATCCTCCCCTAAGTAAGGCAGCAATGTGATCTAATGAATCAAGTGATCTATGATGGGAATGGGCTCCTCCAACCACAAAAATCCATCATGCACCAAGAAAAGCAGTTTCCTGACGATGAAGACGGTCACTGGGGCACAGTAGTAATGCGACACCCAAAATAGGTTTAGCAACCTGGCTTTCTATATACCCTTGAGCCATGTGCACAGCTCCAATTCAATCGTTCTAGTCGTCACGTCAATCCGTCAGTGCATTAGCTGCTCAGTCAATAAACATGGGAATTTCTCATGATTTGCGAGGTCCCAGTCTTCGAACTTCAATACAGGAACACGCCCTAAGTGTGGCCCCTAAAAAATAATATCATCTAGGAGCAACACAGTTTGCAGGGAGCTCTTGTTCTCATCTATGTCCTTCAGCACCTTAGCTTTACCCTTTCATGGAGGAACATATTCTGGTAACTAGGTAATAGGGTCCGCACCCTGGGTTTCAACTTCCATTTCTACATCCTCCTCATCCACCAGGATTTCTTTAGATTCCTCCTCGTCGGCTTCCAAATTAATGGCCTTCCTCTTTTCCTACAAGGTGAGCTTGGTCCTCTGTGGGTTTCTTGGTGAGACACACACCGGGATCATACCCTACTTATCCTTCTTAGGTATCGGTGTTCTGGGTGATTTAGGGACCTCAACTATTACTCTAACGCTCCCTGGGGCTTCTACTACCACAATTTCGTACGCAGCTTCCTCGGGTGTTGACATAATTTTAGTCAGGAGGTCCTGTGTCTCCTTCGGCAATGTCTCAAACACTGAACTTGCTCTCAAAGCCTCAAAATTCGAAAGGTCCATACACACCTGATAGCACAACAACTGAATTTTCAAAATGTCAAGTGTTTTTCTATGGATAACCACATGTAATTTATAGGGCCTTTTGAATTCATATTCAATAGTTCCCTCCACATTTGGCCCATTAATGCTAGATTGGTGGCATATTTTCAAGAATCCAAGCCATAAGGTTCGCCATAAATACCTTTCGTCCGCTCCATTTGGCCTCAAACGAACCATCAAATCGTGAATAGTGACTTTAACAGTCAGTTTCTGGCGGACCTGTGCACTAGCGCAGCTGTCTTCACGCTATCGAGGATCCTGTGACACTTCGCTGCTTCGTGCAATCCTGAAATCGCACAACTCCCCAACCTAGGCAGTGTAGTTTATAGTCTCATGCCTCCTTTCAGCCACCTGGAGCACTAAGACTATGCTTCTGTTTCCTGTTCAGATGGTCGAGCCACCTATGTATGGCTTCAAATGACTTCCATTCACCTTTCCTAGGAAGGGATCTCCATTCAACTTAATCAGTTGTACCGCACCTCCGTCGATAATCTCCTTAATAACATAGGGCCCCAGCCAATGCATTCTGAATTTCCCTAGAAATTTATCAAACTTACTATCATACAACAACACCAAGTCATTCACCTTGAATGTGCCCATCTTGATGTGTCGATCGTGCCACACCTTGTCACACTACTTTGGACCTATTGGTGAAATCCAACCAAAAATCTCTCTTCTTCCGGCACATCCAACTGCAAGAGCCTCTCTTCCAGGGCTCCATGATCCATCATACCTGTGAGCACTACCATCTGAAGACTAGGCACAATGTACTCCATAGGCATTACAACTTCCACTCCATAAACCAGCCTAAAGGGTGTCTGTCCCGTTAACTTCTTGCATGCCCTCCAATATGCCCATAGTACTGCAGGTAAGCATAGGCCCCAATCACTTCATTGAGCATTGCAAACCTTGGTCAGTGCATTTTCGAGCACTTTATTGAATGCCTCCACTATCCTGTTAGCCTGTGGGTGATAAGGTGTGCTCTTTTGGTGATACACCTTAAATTCCTTCATTATTACATTGATCACCTCATTCAAGAAGTGTGTACCTTGATCACTCATCAAGATCTTTGGACATCCAAATTGTGTTAGTACATGTTCAAATAGAAACTTCACAACCGTCACGCCCATGTAATCCTTTACCAGTTGTGCTTCTACCCAATGAGTCAAGTACTCCGTCGCAGTGATAATTTACCTCGCACTTGTCTTTCCTTGAGGCTGAATGGGTCCTACAAAATAGTTTTCCCACTTCTCAAAAGGTTGCAACGCCATTTGTGGATTCAAAGGCATTTCGTCCCTCCACGATGCCCTACCTGTTCATTGACATACATCACATACCTTACAATATGCTTTTGAATCTTGATGAAGGGTTGGCCACCACAACCCTGCGCGTAGAATCTTCTTCGTGGTTTCTCTCCCTGCATAATGTCCTCCCACGGTGCCCCCATGAGCGTCTATGAGGATGATACTTCGTTCAAACTCAAGTACATACCTTCGCAATATTTCATCATTCCTCATCTTGTATAGATGCCTAGCGATGACAGAGAATTCTGCTCTGTGCACCACTAATTAATTCTTTTGCTAGACAGATTATCCTGCAGGTGCAGTTCTAGTTGTTAGAAAGCGTATTGTATCCTCAAAATGTCCACCCGCGACCCGCAAAGCAAAGAGTTGTGCGTCAGGTAATCCATCCTCCAAATTAGTGGGTTCCTTCCCTATCTCAATGCATGACAAGTGATCTGGTCCTGTGTTCAATCGTCCAGGCTTCACAAAAACTTCAAATTCATATTCTTGGAACAATAAGAGCCATATGCAGATTCACCCCCCCCAACACAGGCTTATTGACCAGGTATTTTAGCGCGAAGTACAGGTGCACCCACTCAGGTTGGGGATTTTCTCCATAAGCCTGTGTCCATTTGGCCAAATGTGTGCACAGATCATTCTGTCCATAGTACTTGTTTGTTTGTTGCATCTTAGGCTTCCCAAATGGTGCTCTCATCATCCTCCTACATTCTCACCAATCATCAAAACTTCCGTTGTGTGTACCCCACCATCTTGCGAGCGTAGAAGGCAATGCCCAGTCCAAGGCATGGAAGCGTTACTATTCAGGCACCTCCCTTTCAAATGCATCCAAAAAGTTATCTACCTCATTTATACCATCATAAGTAGGAATATTTCTTACCTCTGATGACACACAGCACAGCGACCAGGTCATCATGTTGCAATTTAGCGTAGTTACTTCATGTAACCAATTCTTCTAGCGTTCTATTTCTTTGTCAGAGTCCGAAGTGCAGGAACTCTCGTGCTCCCATGTAATCCACCCATCCGTGGTGGGATTAACCCAGTCTTGGTCTCACGTCGCTATCTTATAGATGCACTCCAGATCATCATCACTCTCATAATCACGGACTGATTCCATATAACACGATCCTTCAACAGGATCTAGGGGCATTATTACGTGCAGTGATTTCTTCTCAAATATTATCTTCCGTTTCTTCAGATTGATTACCCCATTCATATGAGTAGCCCAGTCAATTCCCAGGAGCGTAGGGTAGGGATTGCTATCATCAACAATCTCTATTACTTCAAAACCTGCTAGCATGCTCGCTCCCTCAATATCCACTGTCACTCCCTACAGCCGCCCCATGGGTATGATTTTTTGTTGTTTCTCCATCCTCAACTGAATCGAAGACCATTGCAGTGCAAGTCTTCCCATTTTCTCCCATGTCTGTTTCGGTAGAACATTCGCATCTGATCCCAAATCCAGAATGACTTGATCCATTTCGTATTCTCTGATCTGCACGATGAGTCTTATTTCATGCCTCCTCCTTGCCTTATGCTTGCTGATCTTTCAGACTACACGCAGTTCACCTAGTGCGGTCCCAGCACTCGTATTGATGAGTTCTTGTAGCCCTTTCATAGCCTTACTATCATGCAGTAACTTCATATAGGTTTCCAGGAAAGTTTTGAGCATAGAGGATGTTGGCTTGTTGGGGCCTGACCTAGGTTCGGAAGTGTTTAGCTAAAAAATCCCACACTATTGGCCCTTTTGGCAATAGTCTACGGAGTGCGAACTAAAGATTCACCTGAGGTACTAGGGGAGGGTGGTGGAACCAGGTTTCCTCACCCTTGGGATGTCTTGATGAGGTCTAGAGGGATCTCCAACTGATCAACGCCCTAGCACCACTTTGCACTGCTGCCAAGCTTCCGCGTAGATCCACAACGAGGTGCTTCTTAATTCTTATTATTAATGAGTTTATTATAGATTAGATCTAATTATTAAGGTCTTTAAGCAAGCATTTAATAGTTATAACCAGTGTGTGCACCCATAAATATTACAAATTTGCATAAACTCAGAACATAAGCATAAAAATATAGTTCTGCAACAAAACATATAATACTTCAGAAACACTTATCTTTATTTATCCTTGTTCATTACAACCAGATCCACCTTGCGCACTCAGCTGCAGGGGTCTACACACACAGTTGTCGACTCTACCAAGCCTCTGCACACACAGCTGCAGAGCCTACTCTACTACTATCACCCATGACTCGGACTTACAGACTCAGAGCTAATTCATAAACCCATATACTTCCGATCTTAACAAGCATTACCAAAAAAAATTGCCTTCTAACCTTAGAGCCCTGCTCTATTTATACATTCCCATGGTCCGTGGACCATGGGAGGCTGACTCACTTTCTATTATCTTACATTATTCTCTGGTAGACAACACTTTGACTTAACTCATTACAATTTGCGCTTTGCGCACTTCACGGAACCTTTACCATACTTTTACCCAAAATTGTGGGCTTTAAGCCTTAAAACCATTACGCAAGGGATCCGCTACCTAGAAGGCCCCCAACACAATCATCGTCACTCGTCCCAAGTCACTCGACTGGTGTAGCAATCTTCATGCGGAGATCATCCAACAACTTCTGCGCTTCTCTTACGCTGACAACAAATTCTTCTGCCATCTACTATACTTGTTGTACGCGAGCCACCGAAGCATCAGTATTAGTTTTAGTTGCTTGTTCAAGTTCATATATCGCCTGCATGTGTGCTAACTTTCCCTCGATGTTGGCGAAGATTGTGAATGCCTCATCAAGCCAAGGCTGGATGCATTCTTTAAGCATTGCTTCCTTTTTCCGAGCGACGTTAACCTGTGCCTTGAGAACCTAGGCCTCCCTCATCTTGGCCAATCGTTGTGTAATAGAAAACGTCTACACAGTCCCCCTAACATTATCATAAGCTTGTTGCAACTCCTGTGCTTCTGTCTCCAACCACTCTAAGGTTGGGTCTTCCTGTAGTGAAGTGACTGTGATAAGTGACTGATCCAATAGGCCAGTGCACTCTTGCATGGCATGTGCTATTGCTTCCCGCCCAGATTGAATGGTGCCTTTCCACTGCTCCGTGACCTCCGATGGTGTAGAGGGCTATGATTTCAGTTTCAGTTCTGTGATATGCAAGTTAAGGTCCAACTGGATCCTTGCTGCTTCTTCATTTGCTTCACGGAACCCACTAGCCAACTTGTGGATCCGTATGCCTATAGGTAAATCTGCTGCAATCTCGAGTTCAAGGGCACGACAACACGCTTCCTCCATAATTTGCTCCAACTGTGGATTTTGTGCTACTACTTCATCATGTTGGAGGCTCAACTTCTCAATGTTAATTCGTTGCTCACTGAGTATCTGTATTGCATATCCTTCCCTAGCGTGGAGCTCCATTGTTGCACCATCCTATAGCTAGTATAAGATTTCTCGTGGGAGGGTAGCCAAATTTAGTCCAAGTCTTATAAGCCGGCCTACCACAACTCTGTCCGTCGCATTGTCTGCTATAAATGGTCTTGCCAGGAGTGTGATAGTATTAGCCATTTTGGCCTCCAGCCACTGCTCAGTTGCTAACATTCTCATAGCTCCATGGGTATCGACTACTCCCAGCTGTGGGGCCCACGCTTCGAGTTCCTGTAGTTGCGCCTTGAGCACCCCCATTATAGTCTGCTGCTCTGTCATGGCCTCATCGAGTGCCTCCCTAGTGAATTAGTGAATTGTATCCCCGATGTCACATAGGTCACCCTTGGTCAATGTGATAAGTTCCCCGTCCAACTTGGATACCTTGGTCTTCTTCCATGACCTTGATCGTTCTGTCTTGCGCAGTCATTCTAAGGGTGAACATGTGGTGGTTGGCACCACACCTTCCTTCACTGTATCCATTTTTGGCTCTATGGTCACATTCAGGCCACTTTCGTCCTTTGTTGTAGCAGCCCCTCCTGTTGTCGCCTTGTCTGTGGAAGTCTGTGCTGCCTCCCAAGACACTCGTACTTCCTCAGCGAGCTGTTCATTCCACTTCGGCTATGCTAAGAACTTGGCCGCAACCTTCTATTTTTGGAGTGTGGTCTCATCGCACCCTACCGCATCTAATCCATGCCACTCCAATGGTGAGGTATGGAGCACCGTGAAGACAACGTCATTTATGGCAATGAAGGGAAGCGTGATCCACATCTACTCTGGGTCCTTGCGCGACCGGATATATAAATGGTGCATATCCGCCTTAAAATCAGACACGTTCTTCACACGGTCATATACCTCAGCAGATAGACAAGGTTGCTGGTTGATCCACTGTCATATGCTTATGTCCATCAGTATCCAGAAAATCTTGACTTTGTGGATTCTTGTGTCATCCTTCATCGCCCATAGCGACACGTATTTTGCGGCCTCTAGCCAAACCTAGTATACGGAAGGAAACTGACTATCCCCGGGTAATTCACCTATAACCAATAAGATGTATAAAAGCAACCATGCATAGTGAAAGGTCTTACCCTACTCCTGGGCCTCCCTGTAGTTGGTCAGGAATTTGTCGTAGAGGAACAATGCCCAATTGAACCATTCCCCTTCTGTGCATTGCTGAACTAATGCGACGACTGTTGCTAGGACCTCACTACCTCAGCATTTCCTCATCACCTTTCCTTCTAGCAACTGGGTAGCAATGCGGACCCCTTTGTCCTAAATACTAGTAATAGCATACCTCTCTACTTTTTCTCCAAATTGTATTTCTTTTTCATGGCTTCCGTCATCATCAAATCGCCACTCATGCCAACTATTTCCGCAGGGAACCTTCCTTCATAGGGAAGTTGTTATGAAACCAGCTCAAGAAAAGATAGAAAAGATAGATCAACGCCTTAGAATTCAGCCTCTTCGAGGGGGCAAACCTCCTTACATTACATAAATGAACA
>APFE030922069.1:5289-35408 GCA_000404065.3 Pinus taeda
AGTATGTCTCCTATAGATTCAGGTTCTCAAGCTGCAAAGTTTTGTGTTTTCAAGAGAAGAAAGAAGACAAATCTTAAGGCAAATACTAAGGCTGATACTAAAAATGATACTCAAACAAATAGTCAAGAAGAATCATTAGAAGAAAAGGGCTCACAAGAGCGAGCTACAGTTGTTTTAATAGGTCTTCCCACCACTTCCTTCTCACGCATTGAAGAGACAATAGAGTCACCTATATCTTCTACATCCCAGATTGCAACACAGCATAACATTTTTGCCAGATATAGAGAGATTAAGAAGAAGAATGAAGCACTGAAGGCTACAACATACTCAAATTTTCGGAAGCATACCTCTACTACTTAGCGCAGATTGCTGTCTACACTTGACACAGAAAAGGGACAGTTCCAATTAGCCTTCTTGGAACCTACGGTTCCAGTCCCTAAAGGTGCAGAAGACTACAAAGCCTCTGTCTTTTCTTTAGATACCAATAAGATTCATGCAATCGATCAAATTAACTTGCATAAACAGGCTGGTGAAATGATATAGTCAACATTAACAAGTTCAGCCATGGCAGCATCCAAGCTGCAGGCCTCTCTGAACAACATGCATTCACAGCTAAAGATAAAGCGATTGTCATCCTTTGGCCAAAGACACCAGAACCAAAGCTCTTGAACATTTGGTGATTAAACTAGGATATGATCCTAGTGACATCAAAGTAGCTGAGGAGATGATTAAAAACAAAAATTCTGATATTCAATCTCTAAGAAAGAAGCGCAAGCTTCCAATCGCAGAGCACGCACATATTAAAGAAATCACTCAATTGGAGGTAGAGAAAGAAAATTTGTTCAAGTTGATAGTTGAACAGAACATTCAAATTCAGAAAATGGAGACAGACATGGAGGCACTTTTGAAAGAAAAAGAATTGTTGGAAGCTACAGGTACATCAACACAACATGTTGGAAAATGTAACTATGTTCGGTCTTCAATAATGTAGTTGAGTCATTATGTAATGTACTTGTCAAAAGAATAAAGAAAAGAATTATTATTATTATTATTAAAGCATGGGTTACATGCTTGGGTCACCATGTTTTAGGTCAAAGTCCTCGTTGAGGACTTCTAGAATTTATTCTGAGTCTATAGAATTATTGTACATTTAAAAAGACCCTTGGGCTTTTGAATCATGTAAAAAGGTTAAGCATTGAGTCAAATATGAATTATGGAACCTCCACACCATGTGGGCTGAAGGGAAGATCCAGTCGACCTAAGACCCTATTTGACACCACAAGAAGCCTATAAAAGGAAGGACATCGAATTCATTTGGAGCATCACTTCTCATCAAGTTCGAATTCTCTCTACTGGGTAGAAGTGCGAAAATCTTGTTGTTGGGCAGAAGTGCGAAGCGGGTAGCTGGGAAAGTCCGTTGTCGAGAAGCCGAAGTGAGTGCGAGTTTGGGTGAGTCTAAGGAGTCAAGGAAAATCAAAATTTTTGTGGTGGTCTCTCTTTGTTTCGTGCTCTGGATTGGGAGATCGAAGTCTTCCAAGTTGGACTGCTGCCAGAAGCTGTTAGCTGCTGCAAGTTGCTGGGTAGAGGTCAATCTTCCGGAGGCTGACTTGGTGTGGAGGGAAGGTCTGGTCTTGGTCTAGGGCGAAGAGTCTCAAAGAATACTATTGAAAGGAAAAATTACTTTGACTAGGTTTTCCCCTCGAGGGGGGTTTTGCCCTAGCATGTGCCTACATCTTGTGTTCATTGTTTTATGTGTTGTTGCTTTTGGTACTTGCTTGATGAACTAAAGAAAGAAGATATAAAGAATCGTAATAATAAGAAACATCACAAATAATTATCAAGATGAAGAAAATCTTTACCACCTTTTTGATTTTCCAACATGGAATCAAAGCTTTAGTGAAGAAGAAAAAGGCAGATCCATTCATAGGCACTATCTCAGGGAAGGAGTCTATCTTATTCAAAGAAGATGTCTAATTCTATCAAGGGTGAGAACAAGCTTGAAGGAGCATCTAACTTTAGATTCTGGAAGAAGAGGATTGACCTAGTCATTGAGAAGAACAAGGTGCTAGATTTGGTAAAAGGAAATGTAAAGAAGCCTACAAAAGTGGCTAGTGATGCCGATAAAGCGAAATTCAAGGATCTAGAATTCATGGGTTCAGTGGATATGACTTTGATGGTAGAAGGGATAAAAGACAATCTTGTCCCATCATAGCTAACATCGATCATGCTCAGGAGATGTATGAAGCCTTGTCGAAGCTGTTCACTATTAAGAACATTGGTCAAGTAGCAAGTTTGAAGAATGAGCTGAGGAATACGAAGATGACTAAAGAAGACATTGTGGCAACCTTCTTTGTGAAGATAGCTAGACTCGGGGATGACCTTTTGGCCATCAATGACATTGTTCCAGACGAAGAATTGGTGATCACTGCTATATTAGGATTGCCACCCTCTTGGGGTGCATTTGCTTCAGGTCTCAACAGTTGGAAGGTAGCTCCCACCTTTGAAGAATTATGGACCACATGTAGTCGATAAGAATTAAGGATCTCAATAGTTGCCAATCCTGAAGGAGTATCAAATGCTTATGTTTCTCATCATAAAGGAAAGAGATCGAAGGGACCAAGGAAGAAATTTGACATGTCTAAGATAGAGTGCTATCAATACCATAAGAAAGGTCACTACAAGAGTGTTTGTCTCAAGAATCCAAGGAATAAGAAGAGAGGAAGAGATCAAGCCAACTTTGCTGAAGAAGGAGATTAAAAGAAATTCAAGCTTGAAGAATCCGACATTAGGGACTTACACTATTAAGTCATTTGCTTTACATAACTTGTTTTATATGTTTTAGAATTTATAGGTTTTTAACACATCTTTGGAAAATACATTTTTGTATTGCTTCAAGTTTGTTGGTTTCCCTCAAGCTTTGGAGGGAGATCCCAACAATCCTCAATGATAACTATCTCATGTCTTTTTAGTTTTGGGTTCATGTACTCATTTAGTTTTGATTATATTAAATACTAATCACACTTCTCCCTATGTTGTCTTGTCTTGTGTCTACAAGGAGGAGGATCTCTCAAGACAAGGTTAGTGAAGAAACAAAGGTATGCTTTGAATACATTGATTGAAAGGATTATTCATTTGATGATCTATTACTAACCTTGTTATGTCTAGCTGTATTAAATCTTAGTGATTCTTGTTTGGGTGATTCATCTATTGATAAATCTACCCACCCCACTCATATTCTTGATTGACTATGTAGAACCCTAGACAGGTTCTGGAAAACCCTAACCGAATGGTATGCGAATGTGTGTTGAAATTTCTAAGTATTACTTGTTAGAAATTTTATCTGTATTCTTTGGTTTATTTCTCTTACTTGTTAATTACGAACAAGTTATTTAAACATATAAATACTGAAATAAACACAATACAGTCTCAACCATCTACAGATCAACAGTTGAAAGAAATAGCAAACACACAAGTGACACCGTTATTTTGGAAAACTTGTCCCCGGAAAAACTCAATGCGGGAAAACTTATGTAGCAATTCTGAGGGTTATTTTATTATGCAGTCTTTCTAAGTACAATTGGGTGCCAAACCGGCTCACCTGACAGAGAAAATAATCCGGCAGTAATACCTCTCTATTCAGAAGCAGATATTCAGAAAGTCTGCCCCACGAAACCCTCTCTAACACAATTGAAGCACTGCGTCAGCCCTCCTGGCCTCTGTGTTAGCTTGAAAATCCTCTGCGTTAGCTCTCTGAGGCTTTGTGCAACCTCATTGGCTCTCTGCATCACTCTTGCAGCCTTTGCGTGGATGACACAGGCCCTTCTGGCCTCTGTGCTATCTCTGCTAGGCTCTACGTGGCTCCCTCTGGCTTCTGCGTTGGTCTTCTGGCACTATCTCTGCCTCTCTGTCTCGTACTCACTGCCCCTCATTGCAAACTGATCACTGATTCAAATTCTCTTAGCAAACCCCGCTCTAGAGAATCGAATGAATGATCACTCTGGTGTGTTCTCCAACTAACTCAAGCCTCCTCTTATACTTTTCGTGTTGGTCCTTGAACGACTAAGATTAAATCTCTAATCAACGACTAAGATTAAATCTCTAATCAACGACTAAGATTAGATTTGGCTTGATCCATGTCCTTTAGAACCTTCTAACCCAATTTTATAATAATACCCATCAATATTTTATTTTTCCAAAGTTTAGACTTAGGAACTCCATTAAAAATATTAATTATTTTAATATCTCTTAAATTGGGTAGAATTTGTCCAAACAATTTCTGGGTCTTGGAGATCTCATGTGGTTTAGCCTCTCCACCAATTTTCATGGCTAGAGCACATCTGATGCTACCACAAATCAACACTCCCTCTTAGCGAGGACTGTGCTCTAGTAATACTCCACACTGAGCATCACTCTGATTATACAACATCAGTACTTGTGCTGATGCTAAGCCTCCCATCCCAACATCCTCTGCATTGCTGCATCCTGTACTGCTGCCCATGGCTCTGCCACTGCCACTGCTACATCTGCATGACAACTCCTCTGCATCTGTGTTGCTGTTGGTCCTTTCTCCCAACACTGCATCTGTACTGCAACCCCCTCTCATCATGCTGCATCGTGCTATTGCTAATTGCTACTGCAATGTAAATCAGTTACTGAGAAGTAACTGATCCACCCAACCACTGACATCCCTATCAGGCTAGAAACACTCTCGATGCTGAAGCTCCCTCTGTTGCTATCTCGTGCTCCCTCTACAATCTCTGCGTTGTTGCAACAACTCCCTTCCTCTGGCACCACTGCAAACCTCTTTGTGCCATCCTGCACTGTTGCAATGTCCTCCGTGCCTCTTGCACTGCTGCAAGCCTCTCTGCGCTGCCAGGGACTACTACACTGTAGGACTCTCTACCGCTTCATCGACATCCGTTTCTACCCGCATCCTCCATCCTGCTACTCTCACTTCAGGGCTCCCGTAGCCAGGTGTAATCCAAGAGCTTGGGTACCTCAAGGATCTTGCCTCTCATCGCTTGTAGTCTTCTTGACTACAAGTCAATGTCTCCCCACGTCTTCTCTAGAGGTACATGAGCACTCATGGCATAATTGTCATCCTCCTCTACCTTCTTTTCCGCCTTCGCTGGCGCTGCCTTGGAGTCAGGTGCCTCTCCCTTGTTCTTCTTCCTCGGACAATGGTTCGCATAATGCCCCAGTTCCCCACAGTTGAATCACTTTATCTTGGAGAGGTCCTTTTTCTTCCTCTTCTCCTGCTTCCCCACAGATGCCAGAGTTGCATCCTCTTCCTACTCTTTCTTGATCCGGACTCCTTTGTTGCTACTTCCTGTCTTGGACAGCCGTTTGATCTCTTCTTGGTGAAGAGTTGCCCACAATTCTTCCCAATCTAGAAGATTCACCCTGCCTAGAATGGTCTGGAGAAATTCTCCTAATCCTCGGAGACTGCGTTTAGGGCAGTCCTCACCATCAACTCCTGATCTGGCATGGCCCCTATGGAAGTCAGTTGGTCCCGGATCTTCTTCAATCTACCCAGGAAATGATCTATATGCTCCCCCTTCTGCATCTGGTATGACGCAGCTGATTCTCAAGTAACATCTTCTTGTGCACGAAGTGCGTTGATACAACTTATTCAAGGCGTTCCACATTTCCTTTGCCGTTTCCTTCTTGGCAATATGTTGGACCACATGATCCTTGACCTCATCAAGGATGATGCATTTCGCCTGGGCCATTGCTTCCTTTTACTTTTCATTGTCACCTGGGTCAACTGGTATAACCACTGTTCTCAAGGCGAAGGCCTTGATGCGATGCCTATCTAGAATGGACAAGATCTTGGCCTTCCAGACGACAAAGTTGGATGCCCCGTCCAGCCTGTCTTGATCCCTTAGTCCATTCATGGCCATCTCTTTGCTCCTCCTTTTGACTCCTCCGAGTCTCTACTTCCCTCTGGAAGTTCTGTTCTCTTTGACTCCCTCTGAGTTGCTACTTCCCTCTTGGAAGTTCTCTGTTAGACTCCCTCTGAGTCTCGATTTCCCTCCTGGAAATCTGCCTACCAACCGTCGAGTCGCACCTCTTCGATCTCCTATGCACCTGCAACACTGATATGGATTTCTTGGCTCGAAATCCGCTTAGGTAGCGACTCCCTCTACCTTGTTTTGCCTTGTTAGGTACTGTTCTGTCTCGACAGCAACAACACCCCATCAGCTTCACTCCCCGCAATTTGCCCATAGCTTGCTATTCCCTAGCAACTGAAGGATTGAGCCTCTAGGCTCTGCGCAATCCTGACACTAGCTGAAATGCTCCCTTAGCCAACTGCGTCAACCCTTCTGGTCTCTGCGTGGTTCTTTGTGAGCCTTTTCTGCCCTCCTCAGCATCTGCCCCTCTGGCCCGAACTGACGATGCAGTCCCTCTGCATCAACCCTTCTCTGTCGCTTTCTGTAAGGAACAACTTCTATCACTTAGGACAACTGTTTCTGCTGCAAATGCTCTGCTTCAGTTGGTGCCTTCAACTCTCTTGTGATTTGCAACCACGCTTTGATACCATGTTGAAATTTCTAAGTATTACCTATTAGAAATTTTATCTGTATTCTCTGGCTTATTTCTCCTACTTGTTAATTATGAACAAGTTATTTAAACATATAAACACTAAAATAAACACAATATAGTCTCAACCATCTATAGATCAACAGCTAAAAGAAATAGCAAACACACAAGTGACACCTTTATTTTGGACAAATCGTGCCCGGAAAAACCCAATGCAGGAAAACCGGTGCAACAATTATGAGGGTTATTTTATTATGCAGTCTTTCTGAGTACAACTGGGTGCCAAACTGGCTCACCCGACAGAGAAAATAATCTAGCAGTAATACCTCTCTATTCGAAAGAAAATATTTGGAAAGTCTGCCCCATGAAACCCTCTCCAGCACAACTGAAGCATTGCGTTAGCCCTCCTGGCCTCTGCGTCAGCCTAAAAACCCTTTGTGTCAGCTCTCTAAGGCTCTGCGCAACCTCTCTGGCTCTCTGCGTCACTCCTACAGGCTATGCGTGGATGACGCTGGCCCTCCCGGCCTCTGCGTTGTCTCTGCTAGCCTCTACGTGGCTCCCTCTGGCTTCTGTGTTTGCCTTTCTGCCTCTGTGTTGGTCTTTCGACACTATCTCTGCCTCTCTGTCTCGTACTCACTGCCCTCACTGCAAATTGATCACTGATTCGACTTCTTTTAGCAAACCCCGCTCTAGAGAATCGAATGACTGATCACTTTGGTGTGTTCTCCAACTGATCCTCAAGCCTCCTCTCATACTTTTCCTGTTGGTCCTTCAACGGTCAAGATTAAATCTCTAATCAATTGCTAAGATTAGATTTGGCTTGATCCATGTCCTTTAGAACCTTAATACCCATTAATATTTTATTTTTTTTAAGTCTAGACTTGGGAACTCCATTAAAAATATTAATTATTTTAATATCTCCTAAACCGGGTAGAATTTGCCAAACGATCTGTGGGTCTTGAAGCTCTCATGTGCTTTAGCCTCTCCTCCAATTTTCATGGCTAGAGGACATTCGATGCTACCCCAAATCAGCAATGTGAATGTTTGAAATCCTAAGCTGCTTAGGGTGATTATGAAATGCTTGTTGAAGTTTTTATTGATGATGTCTTCTTTGGGATTTTGGTGTGATCTGGAAATCCTAACTTGTTAGGGTTGAATGATGAGGTCTAAAATCCCGAACCTTTGAAGTTTTGGTAATGTTGGGTTTTCTATGTTTCTGCATTGGAACCCTAGCTCATTAGGGTTTGGTGGAATGTGTGAGAAAGACCTTGATATTGTCTTAAAATGTTTTCCTTGGTATGTGTGTGTTTGTCTGATCAAACCCTAGTGTAATCAAAATGATTGTGTGTCTAACTCTTATTTGATATTGTTGTGAAGTTGGGTTTGACTAACACATGATATGAAATATATTTGAATGATGATGAAATCTAGGCATATATAGATATGTCCTTTTGGTTGAAATCCTAGGTTGGTCTAGGTCAAGATGTATTAATGTTGTTGGACATATGATATGCTTATGTATGGCTATGAATTCCTAGATATGTGTTGACCTAGTCATTGATGGTCACGAGTTTTTAGGATTTAATGGAAGTCCTTGTCTGAGATTCTAGGATGATGATATCTGAAAATCTAAGGTGTTATATTTAAACCCTAGTGAAGTTAAAATTGTCTAGTATGTGTGATATAACAATCCAAAATCTGTTAGATGATTGTTGAAATTGAAATCTAGGGTCTAGCACTTAAATCCTAGTAGTGACATTGTCGAGTATGAAATATAATAATCTATGTATGTAATGATTGTTGAGATTGTGAAAATGGAATTCTAAGGTTTTGGAATTAAACCTTAGTCAAAATAAAATCTCTGGAATATGATGATTTGAGATTTGTAATGGAAATCTAGGATTTTGGAGTTGGACCTTAGTCGAAGTAGAAATCTCTGATGAATAATGACTATGTGATAAATTGAGATTTGTGAGAGATTGTTGAAATTTGAATTTTTTGGTTGAGTTTGATGATTGCTCAGAAATCTAGGGTCTGCAAACTAACCCTAGTGGTAGCTGGTCATGTTAGTGATTGATTGATGGTTGATTGAAAATGTAGGGGTTGGAACTAACCTTAGTGAAAATTAGTTAGGTTAATGACTATGCTGTGATTGACTTTGATTGACTCTTTTGTATGAAATCTAGGATTTGTATGAATCCCTAGTGAGAAATTTAACATGTGTATTTTGAAAGGTTAGATACTTTATAGATCTATATTTGTCTAAATTGTTTCTAAGGTTTTCTATCTGTTGTAGTAAGATATGTCATACCTTTGGAAGACACATTGAAACCCTAGACAGAATGAATGATGTTATAGTCTAGGGTGTATAAAGTCCCTAGCAAGATGTTGAAGAGTATATATCTCTTGTTTGTAAGTCTAGGTATCTGATATGAATAAAGTAGAAATGCTTCCTTGATTTTGATATGGCTAACATCATGCTTCTAGAGTTTTGGTTGTACTTGCTATTGAAGTTGTGCAGGCACACAATCTTCAACTTGGTGAAGATGCTCATTGATGTGATAAGCATGATGGGTATGATGATAACTTTGATGAAATGGTTGGAAACCACGAAAGATTCTCTGATGTTGAAAAGAAGAAGCTGATCTCCCGGAGGAAGCATGAATAGAAGAGATCTCCCTAAGATTAAGAGGGTCTAGATAAAGAGGTGCTTCTTGGTTGAGAGGGAGTGACAAATATGGTTCTTTGCTTCATACATCAATTTTGAATCTATGTGCCAGCTGAGTTGTTTTATTGCTTCTCTGGCGTTGCCCCAAGTAGCTTGCATATGTTGTTTCTGTAAGAAGCCATAAACCGTGTTTAACACACTGAAGATCTTGATTGGGCTTTGTAAAGAAGGAGGATAAGAAAAGGCTTTCCTTCGCTTTCTACAATCATCCTTGATTTAAGTTTTTTTCTTTGAATACCACAAAGAGTATTCAACTCCCTATTTGTATCCCTAACTAGCTTTAAACGCCTCCGGGAATAATCTACTTGTGTGTCAGCATAAGCTACCTTCAAGAATAATCTATGTGCCACAACATTTTCAGTTTTGAGCTTAGCAATCCCAAAGTCACCCTTCAAATTTTCTTGGGGATCCTTGCCTTCAAGATCAATTTGTTTATGAAAATTAAGTTGGGTGTCTTCCTTGTCAAATTTATCATTCTGATTATTCACCATAATAACTCTGTTCTTACTCTCACCTCGACCTTGTACTGGAAGGAGATGACTTTCATTGGGCCTATCGAATATCATACCATCTATCCTCTCATAATCTGCCACAACCTCAGTTCTAATTGCTGAATTCAAGTTTCTGTGATTTTCATTATTAACAAGAGTTTGAAAAATATCCGCTTTATCATAGCCAAGGATGGCCTTTGATACATATTCACCATTATCTATTACATGACTTGCCAAATGTGTTTTTATTTTCCGGCAATTTCTGCAAGGTGCGTATCACTAAGATATGCATTATCCTGCCACATAGATTTTTACTCTTTTATAACCCTTTTATTTGTATAAATGGTTTGAAAGCCTAGTTTCAACTTTTCATAGTTTTCATTATTTGGTCTAATAGTACTACTCAACTCTCTTTCTTTAGTTGCCATGCTTTTACTTGCGGTGGATGACTCTACTGAAAAGGAATCATCCTGAGGTGGCCTAAAAGGTTCGTCAATCTCCACTTTTCCATCACTATAATCTTCTATATATTCATCATTATCTATTACGTCTTCATTTTCATTATCATCATTCTGATCAAAATCTTCTTCTGCTTCACCTTGTTTCGTTTCTTTATTGTCGCTGTCATCTTCCTTATTATTGATTTCTGCATAACTTTTCTTAAAACATGTTGTAGCTTTTGCACATGATTTTTTCTAAATGCTGGAATGCTTCTTGAATTTTACTAAACTAGTCCATGAATTCAAGACGTAAACGTAATGGCATATTGTGCGGCGAACAACGTTCAAGGACTCACATGGTTATATTTTACGGCTGATAATGTTCAAGGTCTCGAACGGCTTTGATACCACTGAAGCAACAAAACTTATGGCTTGTTGACTTAAATGTTAAAATACACAAAATGTATTTGTAATAATAATTTATTATATATATAAAATGTACAAGTGATGTTGAATGTTACAATGAGGACCCACATATATACTTAAGCAGGTGTCCTTTCATGACTGGGCATGTCTTTTAGACATGCCTTTTCACTTAACTTAATGATTATTTAACATAATCATAATTTCATTATTTATTATTTATATTTATTTATATTTATCTTATTGTATACAATTTATGTTCGTAACACATGATGTGTGCAGGGAGTGTGCTTTGGGAAAGTACACCAAGACGCTTTTCCAGAGTAGTGACAACAGAGCTACAGTATCCTTGATTTGATTCATTCTGACATATGTGGTCCTATGTCCCATGTTTGATTGAGTGGATATGAGTACTATGTGACTTTCATTGATGACCACTCCAGGAGGACCTGGATTTACTTCCTGAAGACCAAGGATGAGGTCTTTTGGAGATTCCAAGAGTTTAAGGCTCTTGTGGAGAACCAAACAGGGAGGCAAATTAGGGTGTTGAGATTAGACAATGGGGGTGAGTACACTTTGCAGAGTTGAGGGATTTTGTGGGAATGTTGGCATCAAGAGGGAGCTCATTGTGCCTTACAACCCTCAGCAGAATGACGTGGCGGAGAGGAAGAACAGGACCGGCATGGGTGTAGCTAGAGCGATGTTGAATGATTATAGTTTACCTTTCTTCTTGTGGTTTGAGGCATGTAACGCTGTTGTTTATTTGCAGAATAGGAGCCCACACAGAGTCTTGGGGAGCAAGACTCTTGAGGAGGTGTATATAGGCAAGAAGCTGGGAGTTGGGCACATCAAAATATTTGGGTGCCTTACATATTCACATGTCCCTAAGGAGAAGAGTTCGAAGTTGGAACCCACTACAGAGAGGGGTATCCTAGTGGGTTACAAACTTACAGTGAGACCAACAAAGACTATTGTATATACCTTCCTGCATAGAGGAGGATTGTCTTGAGACGAGATGTGGCATTTGAGGAGAGGGCTTTGAGGAGGTGTCGGGAGGTTGATCAAGTAGAGCAACATGCTCCTCAGTAGGGGCCACACCACAGGTTTCAGGTGCCTCAGGTGGTACATCAAGATCAGGAGGTTCACCTTCTTTAGGGGTGACAGTTTCATAGAGTATAGGATCACGTGGTGTAGGTTTATCAGACACAGTATCTCAGAGTTCAGGATCTCCATTGGTTATTTCAAAGCCTTCCTCGCCAGGAGGAGAGACACCAATTGCGGATTTTCCGATACCACCACAAGAGACTAATGTAGGGAAGAGGAAGCCAAGATGGCTTCGGGAGACCCTGAAGGAGGCTTAGGAGGCAGTGCGGATACCCAAGTGGTCAGTGAGGGAGAGCAGACGACCAGAGAGGTGGGTGGCTTTGTGGTAGATGTTGTGGAGACAAAGCCAACTAGTTTTGAGGAGGCCGCTAGACAACAGATCTGGAGGGATTCCATGGTAGAGGAGTATGCCTCTATCATGAAGAATGATGTTTGGGAGGTAGTGCCATGTCCTAATGGCAAGTCAGTTGTGACTTCCAGGTGGCTCGACAACATCAAACATGCTGTGGATGGTAGCGTGGAGAATTTCAAAGATTGGTTTGTGGCACGTGGGTTCTCATAGGTAGAGGGAGTTGACTATGAGGAGACCTTTGCACTGGTTGCTCTCTATACTTCCATTAGAGTAGTGATATATATAGCAATTGAGATGGGATGGAGGATTCACTAGATGGATGTGAAGACCACCTTTCTCAGTGGTGTTATACAGGAGGTGTACATTGAGTAGCTTGAGGGCTTTGAGTTGCATGGGAGGGAGTCTCATGTGTGTAGGCTGAAGAAAGCCTTGTATGGATTGAAGCAGGCACCAAGAGCATGGTACGAGAGGGTAGATGCCTACATGCAGCAGATGGGTTTCTAGAAGAGTGATGCAAATCTAAACCTATACTTTAGCTTGGTAGGTGACGATCCACTCATTCTGGTACTGTATGTGGATGACTTGTTTATTATAGCGAAGGACAGACTCATCCAACACTGCAAGAGAGATCTTGCTTTAGAGTTTCATATCACTGATATGGGGCTGATGCATTACTTTCTGGGGTTGGAGGTTTGGTATATAGGAGATATCTTGAGGAGATTCTGTATGGATGGTTGTAGGCTTATGGCTACTCCTATGATCACCAATTGGAATAAGCTGCATGATGCTGATTCCCAGTTGGTGGATCCCACTTTGTATCGTCAGCTGATCGGTTCATTGATGTATCTGGTCAACACTAGAATGGATATTTGTGTTGCAGTCAACACATTGATTTAGTTTATGATGGAGCCTAGGAGAGTACACTGGGTGGATGCAAAACATGTATTGAGGTACTTATAGGGCATAGTGGATCATGGTTTGGACTATGTCAAATGTGATGGAGTTAGATTGATTGGTTGCATAGACTCAGACTGGGCTGGCAGTGTCAGTGATCGAAAGAGTACTTCCAGATGTTGTTTCTCATTGGGCTCAACAATTGTGTCATGGTTTAGCAGGAAACAAAAGTCAGTGGCATTGAGCAACGCGGAGGCTGTGTATATGGTAGCTAGTCAAGTAGGGTGTGAGGCATTATGGTTTCGAAAGATGCTTTATGGTTTATTTGGTGAGATGTTGAGACCAACTATGATTTACTATGACAATCAAAGTTGTATTAAACTCTCTGAGAATCCAATATTTCACGATCGGTCAAAGCATATAGAGATTAGATACTACTTCATCCGAGACTGGGTTTAGCTATGGGAAGTGAAGCTTAAGTATATATCCATTGATGAGTAGGTAGCAGACATTCTCACCAAGTCTTTGCCAAGAGGAAAGCATGTTTTCTTCAGAGATAGGATGGGAGTGGTGAGCAACACCTTCCTCGGTAAGAGGGAGTGTTGGAAATAGTACCAAGGAGAGGTGTTACTAGGTTTTTATCCCTTTTAGCCTAGTGAGCACATTAATTACTTTTGTCCTGGTGACATTTATGAGTTATATTAATGTCATGGGTGGAAAAGGTCCTTAGAAGTGTTGTACCATGTACTTTTTCTAATATTAAAAGCACTTGTACTTTATAAAGTGACTTTATGTGTAAAGTACATAGTGTACTTTTCTAATATTAAACTGAGTTGAAAAATCACTTTATGAGAAAAATAGAAAAGGTACACAACTTGAAAAAGGTATTAGGAGAATTTGAAGTGATGGGGCCAATGTGTGAGGGGGGTCATTTGGGAGAATTGATCTCAACCACACATTTTGAGATGTGGAGATTAAATCTCAACCATTGCATCCTAGGTTTAGGGATTCTATCTTTTCCAAGGAGTCAAGAGGGAAAAGGGATCTCATTCTTCATTTCACACTTGAGAGAGCATGAGGAGAAGAGAGGAGAGGAGAAACTTCAAGGAGAGAAGGAGATATTGCTGAGGAGAAATTGCAACAAGGAGGGAGGCACACATTTCTAGGAGGGCATACAACAACACGAAAATCAAGGAAGGAGCAACAAGAAATTTGAGGAAACTAATAACGTAGAAATCGAGGGCAGCAACACATAAATTGAGGCATCTGGGCACAAATTTAGAGTGTTCTAGTGCTGTATTGACCTGAAATGTGAGGCATAAATTTCGAGACAACTAGTACATGTAACATGAATTTTGAGGGAGGCTTCAGTTGAGTTCTAGCACAATTTTCGAGGAAGATTCTCTCTTACAACGTAGGATTTGAGGCACCTTCAACATAGTTTTCAAGGCAGAATTTTGAGGCGCTGAGCTAGGAAAAATTGCAGAAATTATGGGCATGTAAATTTGTGAAAATCTGAAGATTTAAGTGGGTACAAATTTCCAAAAATTGCAATTAATGCTACAACAGAAAAGGGAGATAAGTACAGTGAAAATTTTTGTACTTATTTATAATTTCTTAAGCAATAAAATCCTCCTTGAAGACCGGTTTTCCCCAAGAGGCTGTGGGGTTTTTCGGGGTCAGTTTGACCAAAAATAAGTGTCTCATATGTGTGAATGATTGCCTAAATTTTGTATTAATTTCCAGCTAATAGGAAAGTGAAAAATTAGTAGAGGCACTCTTTTGATGTTTGCAATGAATGCATATTGAAATTTATATCACCATGACAAAACACATGGGTTGGGCCTAAACAAGCACATGCAAACTGGGTTAAGGGTGCAGATCATAAATTTTCTACAACCTAGGGCGGAACACAGTTGTGAGTTCAAAGCTCTAAATTTGGAAGGGAAGTCTCATTTGAAGTATTAAATGGCCCCTTACATTCAAGCTTGGTTCAATTAATTGTAAAAATGTTTATTGTATGGTGACTAGTTGCTTGCACTAGACATTTTGTTGTGATTGTCAAGTGGTTCGATAGCCATGACTTGGGCACCTCACCCAAAGGTACCCAGGTCTCCAAAGAAGAATACTGACACCTGTAGGTGAAGCATTGAGAGCCATGGGACTCCAAGCAATAGCAGAGCATCATACACATCCTTGGACACCTCTAGCACCCATAGCATTTTGGCACTTTGCCCTACATTTGATGACTTTTTGGGATGATGCACCGTGACCTAGTCGGCCCCCATCTGGCTTAGCACTTTGAGATGTGTGGCAGTTGATTTAGGGCATTGAGGAGGATGATCTCACCCCTTGAGACATGGGAGGGCTAGCACCACCATAAAAGCCCTCAATGTTGGGGCACAAATTAACATTATGGCCATTTGGAGACCCATGAGACCACATTTTGACCCCCAATGTGAAATTTGGGGCCCACAAAGAGATTTGACAAAAATGTGAAGCCCAACCTTCACATCATATTTGTAGACCTTACTATGCATGCCTCATACAACCCTATGCATGGATGACATCAACATTTTGGCTCACATGTGTGGGCATTTTACTTGGTTTTATGTTTTGACTAGTGGGTTGGCTTGTAACCCATTTCATCATTGTAATTCTACTTGAGATTTAGGGGCTTCTAGGACAATTAGGTATTGTTCCTCATATAAATAGAGGAGAGGATCATCTTGCCATTCATCGTCACTTGGAATTGGATATTTTGGCCTCTTTGAGAATTTAGGCCTCTTGTTCTAATGGGAAAGATGTGACCTATGGAGCAAAAATTGTCTTGAGCATTTCTTCTTGTCTTTGGAGAAGTCACTTTGGATCAATAATTGGATCGTTTCATGCATATTGTCTTGTAAGTTCCTTGTTTATTGCAAATTTATGATTTCATGTCTAATGTATGGAATGAATGGATGATCTAGGTTAAATTTTGTGCCCTGATTTTGTTTAATATCAATTGAAAGGAAACTAGGTCATCTTATTGCATGTATTACTCATAGTGTGATATGTGAATGGTAGTCCCCTTAGTGATCTCATGTTAGCTTTCCCAAGTGACCTTTGATCCCTCACAAAGGTGATAGGGTTTTGATGCTAGGGCATCAAAATACCCTTACTCCTTTGCAAGGTTAAATCGATTTTAAGAACCCATAGACTTCATTGACCTTGGGACTAGGCATTGGCCTTCCATGTTGGTGATCAATTCAAAATTTTATCTAGAAACTTTTCTCTTTATCTCTCCTATCCTAATTTGACCACTTTAAGGCCAAGCGGCCAAGCTAGGGCTTGGTTTGAATTCCTAGGGAAGAGGAATTTTTGGCATTGGAGGGTGTAAATATCAAGAGGATAGTGGTTGCCACAAAATTGTCCCTTTTGGTAGGCATTCATGTCAATTTCGTCCATGAATTTCTTTGGCCTAGTTGTTTTCCTTAAGGTAAACCATAGTTTTGTTTTAGCTTCAACTTGGGGGCTTGTGAGGGTTTCATGTGCCTTGAACTTGCTGAGATATATTGTGGGGAACCCTTTCTCTTCACCTTGACCTTTGGCCATCCATTATCAGATCATACAATGATAAGTCATTTCAGGTCTCATGTTCTTGATCCAACATTGTATCCAAATATGCACAAGATATTTCAGATCATATCATAACCATAGCCCTTACAACATAAAATATACTCTAGATAGAAGTGTTCATGAAAAGACCTTTTACTTGCACACTTATCCCTTTGATCTTCTCCTCCTTATATAGTTTGAGCCTTTCTCAATACCTCAAACCAAAACAACACTTAGAACCTGTGGTATTCTTAGACGGGATCAAGTAAATGTTATTCCGCTGAATATTGTGGGCTAATACCATGGTATGGACCCTTGGTATTTATTTATTTTAATTGCCTTAATTTCCATCTGATACGCTCTTTTACTCTTGTGAAAGTGTGTGCATACGTATACGCGCTTTTTGTTCAATGAACCTGCTTGTATACGCTACTTGGACTAGGTGAACCTGCATATACAACTTAAAACATTTTTTTCTTCAACTTCTTGATTCTGATATGTAGTTCTTTGTTCCAACATCCTATTCTTATGTACTATTTCCCTGTTACCTCCGAATTGACCTGTTACAATGTGAGTTTCCCTTTATCAAATCTGAACTGACCTGTGAGTGGGTTGCCATCAAGGACAAAACCTGTATCATAATGCCAACAAGATATTTCAGCAAATTAGCAACCGGATGATCAAACCCCACAGTGACTCCGGCTATTCCCTATGTTGGACAGCGAGAGCTGCTCCAAGCACTGCTCAGGAATTGCGCCACTCCTCTAGGAGCCGCGTCACCCTCTCCCAGCTCAGAATCTGCTGATCTGCTCCCAGTTTGCGCCACAAAATCTCCCTAGCGCTGCCTCTGAGGCCCAACATCAGCCTCTATGACTTTTGCGTCACCTACGTCAACCCTCTACGTCCTCTGCGTCAGCTCTACAACCTCTTCGTCAGCACTTCTAGGGCCTGCGCTGTCTCTCTGTTATGTATTCCTCAACCTCAGATGAAAATCCCTTGTTGAACTGCTACCTCATTGCAACTAATCACTGGCTCAATTTCCTTAGCAAACCTTGCCCTAGAAAGTCGAACTAATTGATCTCTCTTGTTGTATCTCCAATTGACCTTCAAGCCTCCTCTTATACTTTCTTGTTGACGAATCAATGGCCGAGATTAAGTTCCTAATTAACGGCTAAAATTAGAACTGCCTTGATCCTCGTCACTTACAATTTTCTCACCCATCTTTTATCAATACACATTAATATTTTTATTTTGCTAAGTTTAGACTTAGGAACTCATTAAAAATATTAATTATTTTACTAACTCTTCATCCGGGTGGAATTTCTCCAAACGCTTTTTGGGTTTTGGATATCTCATGTGCCTTAGCCTCTCCACCAATTTTCAAGGCTAGAGCACATCCGATGCTACCCAAAATCAACACTCCCTCTTAGGGAGGAATGTGCTCTAGCAATGCTGCACCATAGAAGCATCACAGTGATCCATGGCATCGGTCCTCTGTGTTGATGCTTGGGTTGTTGCCCCACATCCATTGCACTACTGCTTCTTGTACTATTGCCCATGACACTGCCACTACCACTACTACATCTGTAATGTAGCTCCCTCTCGAAATGTTGCCTCATGATGCCCATAGCACTGCCACTGCTAACTGCTGCACGACAACTTAGTTACCAAGAAGTAAGTAACTGATTTTAGCCAAACACTGACATCCTAGTCAGTTTGGAAGCCTCGTGATGCTGAAGCAACCTCTGCTGCTATCTTGTGTTCCCTCTACTGCCACTGTGCTGCTGCAACCTCTTCTGTGCGTCGTGCACTGCTACAATCTCCACTGCGCTGCTATAGACTTTTGCACTCTAGCACTGCCTTGCCGCTCCATCACACCTTGCTCTACTTGACACTTGTCATCATGCTACTGTCTTTAAGGGCTCCCATAGTCGGATGTGATCCAAGAGTTTGAGCACCTCAAGGATCCTGCCCGTCTGTAGTCCTCCTAACTACAACTCTATGTCTCCCCATCTCTTCTCTAGAGGCGCATGAGCACTCATGGCACAATCGTCATCAGTCTCGACATCCTTCTCCGCCTTTGTTGGAGCAACCTTTGAGTCAGAAGCTTTTCCCTTGCCTTTCTTCCTGGGGCACTGAGAGGCATAATGTCTCGGTTCCCCACAGTTGAAGCACTTGACCTTGGAGATGTCTTTCTTCTTCCTCTTCTGTAGTCCCTGCTATCCCGCTGATGCGAGAGATGCATCCTTCTCCTCTTTCTTGATACGAACTCCCTTACTGCTACTCCCTGCCTTGGTCAACCCCCTGAGCTCTTCTTATCAAAGAGCTACCCACATCTCCTCCCGACTAGGGAGAGTTGCTCTGCCCAAAATGCTTTGGACAAATGTCTCCCACTCCTCGGAGACTGCATTCAGGGCAATCTTGACCATGAACTCTGGATCGGGTGTAGACCCCACGGAAGTAAGCTGGTCGCGAATCCCTTGCAACCTGAGAAGGAATGGATCTATCTCCTCTCCTTTCTGCATTTGATATGACCTCAGCTGATTCTCCAATAGCATCTTCCACTGCATGGATGGGCCCTGTTATAAGGTGGTCAGTGTCTGCCACATCTCCATTGTTGTGTTCTTCTCAGCAATATGTGGTATTACATGATCGTTGACCCCGTCTAGGATCATGCATTTTTCCATTGCCTGGGCCTCCTTATACTTCTTGGCTGCATCAACGTCAACTGGGACAACTACTACTCTCAAGCCATAGTCTTTGATGCGATGTCTATTCAGGATTGCCAGAATCTTGGCCTTCCAGATGACAAAATTGGATGCCCCATCCAATTTGTCCTGATTCCTCAATCCGTTCAATGCTATATTTGCTCCTCTTCTCTAGACTCCTTCTGAGTCTTGATTTCCCTCTCGGAAATCCTCCGACCAACTGTCGAATCACTCCTCTCCAATCCTCCTTTGCCGCTGTAATTCGGATCTAGATTTCTTGGCTAGATATCTGTTGAGGTAGTGTTTCCCTCTACCTTGGTTCCGCCTCTTTAGACACTGTTCTACACCGATAGAAACAATGTCCCACCAGCTCCCCAAATTAAAATCTGCACAGCGCCCTTAGCCCCGGCAACTCAAGGAATTTGAGCCCTTCAGGCTCTGCACAATCTCTTCCTGGGCTGAATCTGCTCCTTCCGGCCAACTGCGTCAATCCTTCCCAGGTCAGAAAGATGACGCGGCTTTGCGTGAGCCTGATCTGCCCTCCTCTGCCTCTGAGTTGGCCCTTCTCCTGGCTCAGAGTGCTGACGCAGGGACTGTGTGAGCCTCTGCGTCAATGTTGCACTATTCGTTATCGGGATAATATCTGGGCGAGGAAAAAATTGGAAAAAATCATTTGGTACAAAAATATTCATTTTTTTTCAACTTTTTTAATATCGAAACCATCTACAACATAAAATAAATACATTGACACATAAATATGATAAAAGAACTAATATATAAGTTGTTTAATATCATTTCTAGTGCTAAAATCACACATAATAGTGAATCATGTCGTGAATAGTAAGTCCTGACTCCTGAGTCCCAACTCAACCTCAAAATATCAACAAAAAATATAATAATGTATCTCATATCATGAGTCATAATGTCATATACAATGAAATGAACCAAATAACTAAAGTCTAGTACTACTGATTTCCTTTGCCCCTCTAGATGTAGATGTCGGTGGAGTTGGCAAGCCGCAGTAGACTATGGAGTCTGTTGTGCTCTAGAAGCTGAATAACTAGGATACAGCTGGTAGACCACGTCCTCTACTTGTGACAGGGGTAGCTTGGGTCACCTCCTCAATTTTTTCTTTTTTTTTTTGTTCCCACGATTTTTTTGAAAAAATCGGGCAATTTATTTTTAATCCAATTACTACGCGCAATTTTATCGTTTAGTTGAAATAATCGTGATTAAAGGATATAATCGTGATTATTTCCCAATTAGTGCAACATTGCTGCGTCACTCTCTTTGCACTGTGTCACTCCTCTTGCCTCTTCAGCTCTAGAACAACGCTTTCTCTCGGGACAACTGCTTCTCTGCTGCAAATTCTCAGATTTCTCGACTGGTGTCTTCAGTCGCCTATGATTTGCAATCTCTCTCATACCATGTGAAAATTCCTGAATCTAACACATAAGAAACCCCTACTGCAATTACTGGTTTACAATCTCCTACTTGTTCTTTACATTAACAAGTTATTTAATTGCATAAACATCGAAGTAAACACTATTGCAACCTTAACAAATATGCAAATCATGCACTGAAATAAAATGAGACAATAACACAAGGGACATCGTTATTTTTGGACAATCGTCCCCAGAAAAACCCAATTCGGGAAAACCGGTGCAACATATAGAAGGTTTGTATTATTAAGTAGATTTCGTGAATACAACTAGCGTGCCAGAAATGGCTCACCCAACAGAGAATATCCTTGGCAGTAGTACCTCTATCTGGAGACAGATATTCCGGCAAATCAACAACTAGATGATCAAACCCCACAGTGACTCGAGTTGTTCCCTATGTTGGACAACGAAAGCTACACCAAGCACTGCTTAGGAATTGCATCACTCCTCCAGGAGCTGCGTCCCCCTCTCCCAGCTCAGAATCTATTGAACTGCTCCCAGTCTGTCCCACAGAATCTCCTTATCGCTGCATCTGAGAGCTAGCGTCAGCCTCTATGGCTTCTGTGTCACGTGCATCAACCCTTTGTGTCCTGTGCGTCATCTCTATGGCCTCTGTGTCAGCCCTTCTAGGGTCTGCCTTGTCTCTCCCGACACTGCGCTGCCTCTCTACTATGTATTCTTTAGCATGAGATGAAAATCCCTTGCTGAACTGCCCCTCACTGCAACTGATCACTGGCTCGATTCCTTAGCAAACCCTGCCCCAAAAAATTGCACTGACTGATCTCTCTTGATGTATCTCCAACTGATCCTCAACCCTCCTCTTATACTTTTCCTGTTGACGAATCAACGACTAAGATTAAGTTCCTAATCAACGGTTAAGATTAGAATTGGCTTGATCCTCATCACTTAGAACTTTCTCACCCATATTTTATTAATGCACATTAATATTTTTGTTTTCCTAAGTTTAGACTTAGGAACTCATTAAAAATATTAATTATATTAACAACTCTTCATTCGGGTGGAATTTCTCCAAACAATTTATGGGTCTTGGAGATCTCATATGCCTTAGCCTCTCCACCAATTTTCAAGGCTAGAGCACATCCGATGCTACCCAAAATCAACAATGATCTGAAAATGGCGAGTCATGTGCTGCCTAGAGCACTCCCTTGTAATAGATGACCTCGTCCATCACCTGGTAGCGCTCATCTACGTGGGTCCGCTCCAGAATATCGCATGCCCTCCTGTCCTTGGAATACTCTACCAACAGTTGGGCCTTCCAATCATGGCAAATGCTCATGAGTGAGAGGCCTGTGGGTCCCCTAGATAGGGCATCGGCCACTACGTTGTGTTTCCCCCACACATACTCTATGTCAAAATCATAGGCGTGCACCTTGCTGACCCATCGCTACTGTTTGTCGTTGAGGCCCTGCTGCCGCATGAAGTGACGAAGACTGTTGTGATCAGTTTTCACTCGGAATCTGTTACCCACCAAATATTGCCGAAATTTGGCCAAGGCATGCATGATGGCCAACACCTCCTTGTCATATATAGAATATGACCTCTCAGGGGGTAAGAGATTCCGACTCTCAAAAGTAATGGGGTGCCCATCCTAAGATAATACTACCCCAACTCCATCCCCGGATGCATCACACTCCACGGTGAAGCGCTGGGAGAAGTTCGAAAGTGCCAATACTGGACAACTACTCATCACCTCCTTGAGGCGGTCAAAAGCTGACTGTGCCTCGTTTGTCCATGCGAAAGCCCCTCTCTTAGTCAAATCCGTGAGGGGGGCTGCTTACTGTGAAAACCCCTTGACAAACTTTCGGTAATATGTGTAGATGCCCAAGAAGCCCCTCAGCATTGTCACATCTCTTGGTACTGACCAATCACGAATAGGTTGTATTTTCTCCTCATGTACCTTCACCCCATCTGCACCAATGATATGCCCCAAGTAGAGCATCTTGGTGAGGCCAAACTCACACTTGGACAACTTGGCTTAGAACTCCTGTTCCTCCAAAATACATAGCACCTCCTACAAGTGCTGGAGATGCTCTTCCCAAGCTTTGTTGTATATCCATATGTCATCAAAAAACACCAATACAAACCTCCTCAATTGCCTTCAGAACACATAGTTCATACATGACTAAAAGGTAGCTGGGGCATTGGTCAACCCAAAGGGCATGACCAGGAACTCGAAGTGCCCATAATGGCATTGAAAGGCTGTCTTGGGGATATCCTGATCCCTCACTTTGATTTGATGGTACCCCGAACGTAGATCTATCTTAGAGAAGTACTTGGCTCCTCTAAGCTCATCCATCAACTCATCAATGCGAGGAATGGGGTACTAGTTCTTCAATGTCTTTTTGTTGAGAGCCTGGTAGTCAATGCACATGCGCAAGGTTCCATCCTTCTTCTTCACCAGCACCACTGAAGAAGTAAAGGGACTGGAACTTGGTCTGATGTGGCCAAATGCCAACAATTCTTTGATGGCCTGCTCAATCTCGTCCTTATAGGCCTTAGGATGCCTATAAGGGTTGGTAATCACTGCCTGCATACTAGGCTCCAACTCGATGGTGCATTCGAATCCCTTGTTTGGTGGCCGCCCTGGTGGAATATGCCTAAATACCACTAAGTACCTATCTAGCAAGGCCTGTATGTCTGGAGGTGGTGGCTAGGCTTGCCCCCCAACCTCTAAAATCCTCATCTCTATTGCCCACACTATGTCTCCATTTCGCAGATCTGCCTCCATCCTATGCGCTGAGACTGTCTGTGGTCGGCACGAATGCATGCCTCTAAGGATCGCCATCTTGCCATCCGAGCCGATGAATTCCATCTCCAGCTTCTTCCAATCAACGATAACTGGTCCAAGGGAGTACAACCTCTAGACACCCATCACCACGTTGGTGTCTGACACATCAACCACAAAGAAATGATCTGTCACAGAGTAGTTCCCCATGGCCACCATCAAGGCGGGCACATACCAAGTGCACTGCATGGTCCGATCACCTAACACCAAGACTGAAAAGCCCTCAAACTCGGTCGTAGTGAGGCCCCTCCTCTAAACCAACTGGGCGTCTATGAAGTTGTGGGTAGCCCCATTGTCAACTAAGACTGACACCCGTTGCCCCTATATCGTGCCTCTGATCCTCAATATCGGAAATTTGGGGACCCTGCATAAAGAAGCAAGGACTCCCCTAGATGGGGCAAAGGATGCCCCCCCCCTGTGGAGTTGCTGGTGGTGGTCCCCTCTCTATCGGACTCTCATCGTCTCCCACACCACACTCCTGGTCTACCTCGTCCTTTTAGTCACTATCTTAGAAGACCTCAATGTAGTGGGATTTGCTAGCTGTGCACCAATGGCCTAGTGCCCAAGGCTCCCAACAAGTAAAGCACAACTTCCTTCTCCTGAGGTCCTATCGTGTTTCATCATCCAGCTGCCCCCTTCCCTAGGCGGTCCTCTGAGGTGGGGTTCTAGTATCACTCCCCTTTTGGGGGTAGGGGGTACGTGCAGGAAATGGTACTTGTGTCTTGGGGATGGCCCCCTGTAAATCTCTGGCACATGTAACTGCTTCCTGCAACGTCGAGGGTCTGCGTGACTTCACTAGTCCACACAGGGGCTCGAGTAAGCCCTCTATGAAGGTGTACACCCTCTGAGCATCTGATAGGTATGGCACCATCATGAGACTCTCAAGAACTCCCATATGTACTGTTCTGGGTTGCCTATTTGTCAAAGTTGGGTTAGCTCCATGAAGTGAGCCTCTGTATCCCTCTGTCAAAATGCTCCACCACCCTCCTATTGAAATCCTCATATGAAGTCACATTGGCATGCCCCAAGGTAGCCAAGCCATGAAACCACTAGTCGTGGGCTTCCCTCTCCAGGTGCAGCGTGGCCATCTTGATGGCTTCCAGCTACGTCATCTGGTTGAGCTGGAAATAATTGTCCATCTTCTCAACCAAGGCTTGTGCAGTGCACTTGGCAACGCCATTGTATGTGGGGAAGTACATTCTCCCTATCGTCCTCTACAACCCATAGCTCTGTGTGCCCTGTTCTCCATAGCCCTTGCTCTTCTCATTTTGCTTGAGCTTGCAGAAATCTCTGAAAGAGAGTGCTTCCCTGAAGTCTGCTCCCATGGACTGCCATTCTCTGAAGTGCTCTCCCATTTGTGAAGGAACTTCGGCCCCTGTTGGTTCATTCTTGTGCCAAACGCACGAAAGAGGGTAGTGTAGCTCGAGTTGGCCCACTCGTTGATGGAGGTTGTGCTGCAGGTGAAGGATGGTCGAATTGTTGAGAGGCCCTCGAAGTCTCCCCAAATAGAAATCCCCTGGGAGTGCTTCTCTCCTGGTTCAACATTTTGATCTCCTCTAGCATTTCCTTCTGACCCTTTGCTAAATCATTCAGAGCCTTCAAGAGGCTATTAAATGCCATCTCCTCCTTGCTCTTGGGCTCTCCCATGTTTTCCTCTACCACTATTGCCTTTCCCCTATCCTTCATGTCTGGAGTGATCTCCAGCTCTCTTTCTCTGCTTCGGTGCCTCTGCCTCCTGTATGTAATATTCTGTTGGTCCCTTTCTCTCATGGGAGAGTCTCACCATAGCTGAGCCAAGATCTGGGCTCTAATACCACTGTAATGTTCCTAACTAGGAAATTCAGTGATAAACAAAGAAAGCAAACAACCAATATCCAGAAATGAGATGCAATCAATAAACACCCATGAAAACTCTGGAAATAGAGAACTTCTGAGCCATTTTATTAAATCTTCATGGAGCAAATACAACAGTGATGGAATAGTGCACCTAGGCTTGTCTCCAAGGACAAGTGTGACAAAACCCAGGTGAGCAAATGATAATATGAAGGTTGCTCAACTGCTGCTCCAGAAGTGATCTACGCTGCCCAGAAACTGCATTGTCTGCTGAAAAGGATGAGTTGAAACCCCTGCTTCCCTTGCTCAGAAAATTTTGCAACTTCAGTTTTCGGATCCTCAACCAAAACCCACCAAAGCCTAGGAAGGGTTTTGCCTAACTCAGACCCTTGAAAATCGGCCTCCAAGGAGCATGTCCTCCTCTTCACACTAGCAAACTCGGCGTGTCTGAAATGGGCTGGGAAGGCTCTCCAAATCTACCCCCAAACACTGAGATTGTTTCCCCTATGGATTTCCACCCTTCTCCCAACTAATCCCAACTCTCTCCCCCAACTCCCACATGAGCCCAATCTGTCCCTATGCACAGTCCACCAAGGCTGTAAATCGAATTGCTTAAATGCAACCACCTCTTGCTCCAAAACTCCTCCCAAAGGCTGGTCCTCTGATGTACTCCAACTCTCTAAGCTTTCCCTTCAAGTGCTGCCCAGATGAACCCCCAACCACCTCTACGTGTTTCCCTCTCTGCGTGTTCCAGATATATGCTCTGCTGGTTTGTAGGCTGAGTGTTATGGTCACCAATCTTCCCTGATGCTCCTCAAGGTAATCTGAAATGCTTTCCTAGGGTGTCACTTGTAGTCCCCCGAAGGTAAGCTTGAATCTCTCATGTGAGAGACTAGATGCTAAACAACCAGTTGACTCGGCTACGCAGCTCGAGCAAACACAAGTAAGTTCGATGTGCAAAATGAATGAATACCCCAGTTGAGGAGCTCTTCCTCCTTATATCTTCATGGGCCTTCCTTCCTTCATGTGGGCCCCTCTCCAAGTCATTCAATTCCCCTCCAAGGCAATTTGAATTGCCCAAGTGTGTTTTTCAATGTGGGTGGCCTCCACTTTCCACTAGCAAACTAATTTAGCCTTCCTTTCTCCTACGTTCCTAAGTCAAAATTGTTGGGTTCTTTTACTTATCAAAATTTATGCAAAATTATGGAGAGACCAAAACCTGTTACAAATTTATTTGGGAAGGGACATGACAAAATCCTTTCCTTGCATTTGTAGAATAAGTTTAGTTATCAAGGAATGAAATAAACTCTATCTCATAAAAGGTTTGTCAATAATGTTTCTAAGGTTTGCAAGCTAACTCATTTGAATACTTGTAGAATTTGCAAATTTGTTGTATGGCATACTTTGGACATTGAAGCATCTAGGGTTCATAAACCCTATCAAAGGTTTGAATTAGAAAATCCTAGGAACAAAAACCCTAACTAATTATTTCCCTTGTGAGAAAAAGATCTAGCTCTTAAAGATGATAGAAATGACATCATGTTGATGTAAGAAAAAGTTCAAGATTAAGAGGAAGCTGACCTTCCTCAAAAGATAAGTACTCTCCTTGATTGCTACTATTGCTATTGTCTCTGTACTTTGCTCTTTTATAGTCTCCTGATATATTTTGTAGGTTAAGAACTACTCAAAGACTTGATTATAGATAAAAATATGAAGAGAACATAGCCAAGCATGAAGATGGAAGAACCTAATTACAAAAAAATAGAGCAGTTTGAAGGTTCTCCTAGTAAGAGGGAGAGGATCAAGTGAAGACCATTGCCTCAGTTAGAGGAGTTACTCCAAGATTTTGAAGAAGCTTCATGATTAAAGAGGACTTCATACTTTGAGAAAGAAGGATTCATCCAAAGGAAGTGCTATTGACTTCAGAGGGCGCTGGATGCAGAAGTTGACATGAAGGATCTTACAACGTGGGACTTGATGTTACCATTGATGATTGAGATCTGGTATGGTTTCCTGGAAGGATATGTAGCAAAAAATTGTGCATTGTAGAGGCAGAAGATGTGGCTGTTGGTATTGTTGACCACTCTGGGTTAACTACCCTATAGCAATACACTTTCTTGCAAAGGGATTTCATCATGTTCGAGCATTCAGATAATCCTGGATTCATCATTCATCATTCATCAGTCATTAGTGATCAGTTTGTCAAAGTTATAAACCCATTCTGTAGTTTGTAATGTAAATGATCTTAGTAAGACCATATGTATGTAACAATCTAGGTAAGCCTATTATTTTGATAACAATTTTCATCCTAGGAGGTTTTTCGTCTCATTGTTTCATCTGTGTTTCTAAATGCAGATGATTGACAAAGTTATTCTCTCTAGCCTCACCCCAAAGTTAGGATGGATTTTTGTTGATCAGTGGTTGTCATTGATGTCAACCCAAGCAGCACCAAGGGCTACCCCAATCTTGCAAGGGAATTTTGACTTGACAACTCTTATTATTTTGCGTCAAAGATCTTCTCAATGGATTCTACTCATCGAGATGTTTCCGTTGATATATGGTACGCTTCCCAGTTCTTCACGGTTCGAGAGTTATTTGCGTTTGAAGTTAGTAACCCCAGTTAGTGGGCTAAAACCCTATGGGTTTGTTGCATGGCACTCATAATTGGTTTTGGTCATTGAATAGTCAATAATTAATAACATTTTTTTGCTCCTAGAATCCCTCCAACGTTCACTTGTTGAGGACCCTCTCAACACAAGATGTTCATATAAATAATGACCCTCATATCCTCCTCTTGTAGGGATTTTGTGGCTTAAAACAAGTCATCGTGGCATTTTTGCTGTAACTTTGTTTCTGTGAAGCTTCAAAAGATTAATGAACCTCGTGATCGAATTTTAGATCTTGGTTTGCTATATTTTCGGAGATATGATCTGAGGAAGTTAGGGTTTTTGCAAGCTCCCAAATTCCATGTCAAACAGGTGAAGTTGGGAAAACTGTCATAACTTTGTCTTTGGGCTTGGATTCGAATTTTGTAAATAGTCATAGAAATAGGACGGACTGTAGATTGTTGAGTAGCATTTTTAGGGCCGAAGGTCGCAATAGTGACATGTGGCACTTCGTACAAGTTCGCTCTACTCAACCAGACTATAATCAGGTCATCGTGGGAGATTGGGCATAACTCTTTCTTGAAGAATCCAATCTTGATCAGATCTGTGGGGTTGTAAAGAGGACTTAGAGGGCTACCACAGGAAGAAATTTTAGAGCATGGAAATCCGAAATTAGATAGATACAATAGATTCAATATCGAGGTCCTAGAAGGCAAGAAAAAACATGTATTCAAGGATCACTGTAGTAAGGACTACACATCAACAGTTAAGGGTAAGTTTCCTACAACAAGGTATGTATGATTAAGTGTTTACATTTGAATTTTGAGTATCATCTCTAACATATGTTTTTGTAGGACAATGTAAGTATATACAGTGTATTGGTTATATCTCTGTCTCTCTATGTTAGAATTAGTTTTTCAGATGTTGTATTCTTGATACTACACATTTTATGCTACATATTCTTGATGCTATACCCATTTTGCTAAACCTATATGATGTTGTAAGTTCATGTTACTTGTCTTGTCATAGTTGATGGAATGGTCTCTGTTGTTGTACTTAGAACTTGGTCCATCACAAGTCTAGGGTTTGTCATCAGTTTTTATTGTATATATCTTTAGGTCAGATTTGGATGTAGTCTTGCGTAGAGTCCAGACCTATATCAAGAGTGGGAGTCTTTGTCTACTGCTGCAACAAGTCAACAACAAAAGTGACAAGCACACTTCAGGTACGCATTGTAATTTTAATTTGTATTTATTCATTATTATGCACTTACATGTGTTTTGCAGGCAAAGGTAAGTTGAAGGGTATTTTGTTTGTTTTGGGATTGGTTTCGCCGGGCAAATTTTGCAATTTGGTAGAAGAAGATTTAAGTACAACTTCAAGCAAGAATTCAAGAGTAGAAGTATCAAATCATAGGAAGCATTGCAGAAGGACATCCCTTGAAGACATGACAACCATCCGTATATTGTGAAGAAGTGTCAAGGCCAAGAGTCATCATTGTAAAGTTGTAAAAGAGTCATTTGTAAAAGTGTCATCATTGGAAGAGTCGTTATTGTAAAAGAGTCAATCTACCTAGAGTGGAAAAGGCATTATTGGGAGGTAAAGGAGTCTCTGCTGGGATGATGGCATGGTTGGGTTGCAGGCCACAGTGTGATTGGGTGTTCGGTCAAAATCATTGTAAACCATATTGTATCATGGATCATTGTGCCTAGTACAGGAATCCACACTCGTCCCATTTCAGTGATTATAGGGTGGTAGGGAGGTGCCAGGCAGGTGCACGAAGTCGCCTATAGGTTGGAGCCTGTGAACACTTTAGGGTGGTAGGTTGGTCTAGGGTGTTGGGACATCCATTTCGTTGATTACTGAACAAACCAGGGTGTTGGGGCGTCCTTCTAGTGGAAGCTGGAAAATAATGCTTTTCTAGAATTCTAGGAAGTTGTTAATTTCATTTCAGTTGAGGTTGAAGATTAAATAATTTATTAGAAAAGCGTTCGGTGGTTTTTGACCAGAGGGGGTTTTCCACCTAACGTTTTTGTGCATCCTCTGTTCTTTTATTTACTGTTATCACTGGATAAACATTAATAATAATTGAAGATTAATTAATTCTTTGAAAATATTTAAAAATGCTAATTACTAAAGAATACTGATTCAC
>APFE030922069.1:38511-66130 GCA_000404065.3 Pinus taeda
CTAGTGTTATTGATAGCTAATTGACTAAATTATTTTATTACAAATCACTTGGTCAACTAGATTATATTGAGTTGCAGAATTGGGTAAAATAATTGAGGGTTTATAACAAATGGGTTTTCCTTTTTTGAGGGTTGAAATGTAATTATCTTATGTAAATAATATTTTAGCCATGGTGCTAAAATATTAAAGAGTTGGAAAAAAATATTAATCCTCTCATGTGTCAATTAATTAAATTTTCTGGCAAAAATAAATTAAAAATCCTAAGGCAGAAATTTAATTAATTAGAGTCTAAATTAAAGTCTTAGAGAAAGAAAGTATTCAAATAAAAAATTCGTTGGTCCTAGAGAATTAATTTTTGGAGGTCCCCAATTTAGGGAATATTGAAAATTTCAAGAAATTTTGGACCCTTAGGCCTTGGTGGTTAAGTCAAAGGAATTTTTTTTTCAGAAAATTAGCTCAAAAAAATTAATTTTGAGCTAATTAAAAATGAATTAAAAGAGATATTTGAAAACTCCTCAAAAAATAAATATTTCGACGATGGAGATTTAAAGATAATCAAATCTTTATCAATGGTCGAGATTACCTTGATGGGGATCAAGCCAACTAGCTGTTTGGAGAATTTATCTATAAATTAGAGGTCATTTGTCTTAGAAAAGATCTGATCTTTGAATCGTGTACTAGCTCTTGAAGCTCTCTTGTAATTTTTCTGGAATAATAATAATGCAAAAGTCTTTGGGGTTTACATTGATGGTGGTGTTTCTCTCCTATTTCTTATGGTAATATTGTTCCTAATGCTCTACTGAAGTATATTTTAGAAGTTGTTGATTATTAGCCTTTGTGGAATAACTTATTGTACATGTATCTTGCTTAGTTTATTGGATCTAAGATAGCATTTTAATTCAATTGAATTAGCAGGTTTCTCTAATTTTTGAGGATTATAGTGTTATTTTATATCTCTATCGATCTAACAACTTGATTTGAGTGTGCAAAGATCTTTTATATTTGAAATCTTGGGCGTGAGGGGAAGTCTTTAGTTGGACCAACCAACTCCCAAGGCATAAGAACTAAAGAGTCTTCCTGATTAAATCCCGAGACTTATCTTGGCTAGTGCCTAATTTAAAATTATTTATCTTTTATATACTGTGTTTAATTGATAGATTTGGCTAGGAAGAGCTTGATTTTACTGATCTAGGAGCAGAGTTGGACTCATACTCGTTAGATCCAGTAGATCTGTATTCTATTTGTATAGATCTAAAGGTTTTGTTAAATAATTTTGTAAATTCTAATCCTTGTTTGCAACTAGGGTTTTGGGTTCAAATTTTATTATTTTTGTACATGCGGGGTTTTGGGTATTCTATTTTTGTGCAGGAGAGGGTCTAAGCATCCTCAAGAGAAATATTGGGATCTCAAGATAGATATAGACCTTGGAGGGCAAGATTTAATCTCAGATCTATTTGCAGGGCTTGCAAGAGAAAGATAATCCGAAATAAAAACGATTTCAAATTAATTTTTTTGAGTTTAAGATAAAAATATATTGTGAAGAGATCTTTTTTGTGTCTCTAGCCCTAGCTGAGGGTTTTTCATGCCCAATGTTAGCCTTTAAGGCTGAACGGTGCCCCTTCTTAACCCTACTTTAGCTTTTGCCCTCTTTTTCCTAAGTCGCAAGGCCTTCCTTGCCCTTCATTTCCCTACGGCAACCCCTTATCTTCCTTGTTGTGGCCTCACGACAGCTCTTTAAACATCTTTGCAGCTCCCCTGTGTTGAAGAATCTTAGGGATGCATATTAAGGTGATTCTTCTTTGGCATGATAACAATTTGTGAAGTGTTTAAACAATTTATCATAGTTAGAAGTTCCATTCATTATTAGTGTATTTGATTTACTTCATCAAACTGCTACCAAAAACAAAAGAGACAAGAACACAAATGATTTGGCTTTCTGCCAGGGCCAAAACCTCTCATTCTTGGAGCAGAAAACCCATGCGTAAATTCTTCTTATAGAGATTCTATTGACGAATACCAAGACCATGACCCTTGACACAATCTGCCTCTTCAAGGCCAAGCCTTCAATCCTCTTCGTGTCATTGCTGAGATCATTATCTTCATTATTCCATAGAGGTCATCACCATCGTGATCTCCATCACTGCTTCAACACCGTGCTCTTCATTTTTTCTGCAAGGTTGGTGAGAGCATTATACATCATGACTGTTCCTTGAGGCTGAGATGTTCTCTGTACCTTGAGATCATGACTGCACCTCACTGCACTTTAAGACCATGATCCTTGTCTCTTACCTCTGATGAGACTGATATTCTTTACTGTGGTGATCACTGCATATTGGAACATCATCTTATACTCCGAGTCACTGTTGTTCAAGATCTTTGTATAGTCATAAGGATGTCACTGAGATCTATATAGCAAGACTACTATGGGAGATCCATCAACACAATGCCTTTGTCCGAGATCTCCTTCATCCAATTGAGATCCTTATAAGTATTCCGAGATCGTTAGCTATGCCATTGTGATAAGTCTAGACAGATCCGAGTATTAATACAGAAATGTCAAGATGTAACCCTTGTTACTTCTAGCAATCCTGATCACTGTTTATAATATGTTGAGGCTGCTATAGATACACAGTCCCCTTTGTCCATCCGAGATCTATTCGTATGAGATCACTGTATCATCAAATTCAGGTATGTTGAGATATTTAGCCCAGAACATATAACGATGCTGCGTTCTTTGAAATCAAGTCATGACTGCACCTAAAACCCTAGCTGAGGTGTAGTCAGACCTTCACGCGGATCTCAACTCCATACCTAACCGAAGTATGATAACATACCTTCTTCTGAGACCTAAACTGTGAGCCTTTCCTGTGGTGTAGATTTCCTTTATGCCCATACGAAAAAATCAGAAAGGAAATTGCGAGTTCTATGTTGTGTATTTTGTGGATATCTCAGCCACGTATTTATAGTGGTTTTGTGAGGACCCAACTATAGGTCCTCTAACTACTACTACACTCATTCAAATAAATTTCGTTGATTTTCATAACAAGGAAAATTTCAAGTTTATAAAACATCATAAGCATGAACATAAATTAATTTAATCTACAACATGTATAACTTGTAACAATTTATCTGCAACATGTATAACTTGTGATAATTTACATAACTAAAATAAATGACTGATAATACCTGTTCCAATAGCTTAGCTAAGATGCTCTTGAGCTCCATGCTCCTCTTGACTACGTGACTAGATTTGCCTCCCAGCCAACTAGGGAAGTAATTTCTAGCCTAGGGAACCTCCATAGGTTCCCTAGCCCTCCGAGCCCAAGTCCAACTAGTTGTAGTTTGTCCAAGTTTAACAAACACTCTCCAGATCCAAGTTTGATCTCCCTCCTTTTTCTCCACATCCCTCCTCCAAACAAAATCCTCCCAAACAAAACCAAACCAAAACCAAGACCAAGGATCCCCCCCTCCTTTCATCATCCTTCCCCTTTTATGCCTCTTCCTCCCATCCACTTCAACCACCTATCATTAATGTCATGACTATTCTGTCATCCTTTCATTTGACGTTTCTTACCGTATCTTCTCCCAAGTGAATTTGAGAGGACATTTTGGGGATAAGATATGGATATTTAATTTGGAAATTAATTGGGAAGGACCATATCTTCTCCCAAATAGATTTGAGAGGACATTTTGGGGATAAGATATAGATATTTAATTTGGAAATTAATTGGAGAAGATCATATCTTCTCCCAAGTAGATTTGAGAGGACATTTTGGGGATATGGATATTTAAATTGGAATAATCGAAGGAGACCATTTCCTTTCCAAAATTAAATTTGAGAAGACAAGTTGGGAATTGAATAATAACAATAATAAAATTTATATCAGTAGATAAATTTACAATTTCACAAATGTAGGTATGTACCAATATTTCTTGATAATCATAAGTCAATATTTTCGGGTGATTTAAACACTAATAAAATTTGCATGATAAAATTAAGTAGGGCATTACAGGTTTGCCCTCAAAACTGAGCTGACATGTTGAGTGAACCGGCGTGACATTTAATATATATATATATATATATATATATATATATATATATATATTTAATTTATTTATGAAGCCGACATGATGTCCTTCTCATTGTTTTGCTTGCAATCTTCTTGTGATGACTTTTGGAGGCTTGAGCTTGGTCTTGGAGAGCTGCTCTAGGTTTGTACACATTTTACATAGGCTCACAAAGAGCTTTCATTACATGAAATGACTCTTTGACAATTAATAAATCCTAAAGACATCAAGAATAAGTCTTTGACCTAATTACATTTCTTGCTCATGAAACCCATGTAGCAAGATGCAAAAATAATTTATTACATCAATTACAAAGATCATGTCATTATGAAGACCGAACCTAGTTACACTTTCTTCAACACCCTGAAGCCTTATATCAGGTCTGTGCTACCTTTTTCTGCCTGTGGCAGCCCTGCTGTGACCTCCAGGCAGCCTCTTGGCCCTCTGTCAGCCCTCGACCCCTCTCCATTTCCTTGCTGCTGCTCTGCTCCCCCTTCCTTTCCCTTACGCAGCACCCTTTTCCTCCCCTGCTCTTTAACGCAGGCCCTAATCCTGCCTCCTAAACCCTTATCACTCACAACCCTATATTTCCTCCACTCCTCTCGGGCTTCTCCTCCTATATCCCTTGACTCTGCCGCTGCCCTTAATTTGCTTCCTCTTGCTGCCTATAGCAGCCTTCAAGGCCTAACACAGGCCCACATTACCCTTTTTTCTCCCTTACACGACCCTTATTCCTCCATCCTATCCCTCCAACCTTCATTTTCCTTGCCACAGCTCCTTCCTCTTTTTCGACAGCCTCTATCTGCTTAACGCAGGCCTATTTTGGGCCTCTTTTCTCTACTGTCCCGGCTGCATTTGGCTTGGTTTCATCACTGTGGTGAGAAAGTAAATTTTCTGGGTTGATACATCGTCAAATTTTGCAGAGAAGTTTGGATAAAGACTTGTGCTTCAGGTGACACATCACTGGAGAATTTGGGCAAATAATTTCAAGGCCTAGGGCCTTAGGTTTTATTTCTTAAACTCTTGTCCTTCTCACTGTCTAATACATCAAGCGAAATAACTTCAAAACAGTGATATTAAACAAAAACGTTAAAAAGCAGATTACATACATTGCATAGACGTGAATTGGCATAAACCAATAATTTTTAGTCACTGTCATAACAGAAATTTGCATCTTTCTAAGGAATAATTAATTCGGAACTGTTTGGCATATCTATTCACTGATTTGACAGTAATTAGACATTTGAAGTTTACTGCTGTCATAAGTATAATCTCTGAAAATCAGTGCTTTTGATTCACTAGTGAAGGTAAATTTTTGCATAGATTACATCAAAAAGTTTTGGTATGATCATTGGCATTGGAATCTAAGTCTAATGCTTACTATTTTTTTTTGAGTTCCAGATTTAAATCTCACATTTAAACTCACATCCTAAAGTGCAATTATTTTACATATTTGGTGAAGCAAATAGGTCTAAAGAGTTATTGGCATCTAGTGTTCTAAATTGCTCAAAGACGTTCTTGTTTAAGTGAAAGATAATTGTGTTGAGATTTAGATTTAATTTTCTCTAAGCTAAGTAACATTGAAAGTGATTTACTCCAATTGCATATCATTGAGTAATCTATGATAATTGATTGAGATCTAATTTCATATTGGTCATCTCTTAGAAATTTTGTTTTTTTGGAATTTCAAGTAATTGTCATTGGATTGTATATTGAAATTGGATAAGTATTCTATTGTGCATCTGTGGCAAATTGTGCATCTTTCAATTATCAAGTTGGGTGAGTTTCATTTTATCTTATTGGCACTTTCAAAGTTGGCTTTGTGACTGAGATTGTCCATTGAATCTTTATAAGTACTCAACGATATAACTCAGATTAAATTGTAATCTAAGTACTCCAAGGAATTAACATCTCGCTTCAATAATCATCTTCTAATTTTGCATTGTATTCGCATTCTAAGCTAGTCGTGCATATTAAAATTTACCTCCAAACATAAGCTTGGTTGATAAAGAAATAGGAACACCTTTTCATCTTCTCTTGAGAAGTCTAGCTTTTCTAGTATTTAAAACGGTGACCTTGCAGTGGTTAGAGCCACAGTCTTTGCAGCGCCGAAGGCACTAGGTACGTTAGATTTCAAGGAGAGGGATCGTTAATCACACCCTCGTGTACTTCACCTTGACTTCTCTCTGCCACTTACAATAGAGTTTAGGCTCAATAAAGATAAAGATCAATGGTCACACTTATACTAGGCATTTAAAATAAAATCAACCAAGATTCCTGCATTTCAAATAAGTCCTAGGAATTGCATTTCATATAGGATAGTTACGCATTAAAACAGTAGTTGTCCATCCGGTACTTGGTTTTAAAATTTGTAAAGCAAGAGTGTTGACTCCATGAGGCAGTAGTTTCAAATGTCTAAATTCAATCAAATCCTTAATATCTTGCTAAATCTAAACAAGTGCTAGGCCACTCAATTGTGTCTCTTGGACTAGTTTGTTCCCAACTTGTCCTTCTTCACTCTATTTCCATAGGTTCTACCCCCATAGCCTGCTGTTGGGAGACAACTTAAATGGAGAGGTTGGGGATTAGGGTGACAACCCCCAACCTGAGTCGTTGTCGTGGTGCCTATACATTTTGAGCGACAACAGGTACAATCAGTGGTAAAGTAGTTTGGCTCCATAAAATGTTTGATGGGTTATTTTGATGACATGCTAGATTCGATTATGATGTCTTGTATTGATCAAAGCTATTTGAAAATTGTCAAAGAACCGAGAAGGTCAAAGCACACTATGATGATGGAGCTAGAAAGCTACAAGTATATCTCCACTGGCGAACAAGTAACCGATATATTGATGAGGTTGCCTTTCATGTAAAAGGATGAGTATTTTTTAGATAAGCTCGGACTTGTGGATATCTCCTCCCCAGTTGAGAGGGAGTGAGGGTGGACATTGCGTTCTTCACATGTCACTTATTATGGCTAGGACTAACAGCAGTAAGCCTAGTGCATGAACACTGGTAGGGAGAATGGTGGATTGGATAAGCATCAGGGACCGACAGTCTTGAAGATCTGTACTGTGACCAGGACTAACTACCGTAAGTCAAGTACATTGATCTAAGATAAGAATGGTCCTGAGAACCGACAATTTCCTTGTGACAATGGATTAGGAAATGGTCCTGTGAGGACATACTTTGGTGAACACCTGGGTGGGGTATGTGCCTTAAGAGGAAGTGGTGTCCAAATTAATGCCTCCCAGCATTATGCTCTAATCTAATGGAGAGATAGAGCTTACTTGTCAAGGCCTTGGTATTTTGACAATGTTGGTTATGATGACGTGATCATCATTGATGCTTATCAATCCAGATCCTTTCTTATAGAAGTTCTTAACTTGAGAATATCTTGATAAGTCATTATGAGTACCTCCCTAGTTAAGAGGGAGTGTTTAAACTGTAACTAGGTCTGGTCTTCATAATTGTCATTGTACTTGTATCAAAATATGTTTCATGTAAAAACAAAAGAAGAAAAAGAAATTATTATTATCATTTTGTAGCATGTTCTTCATGTTTTATTTTTGGTCAAAAGATAAAGTCAAAAAGGCATGTTCTTCATGACCCTATGAAAAGAAGAAAATTTGAATTTTGTAAATGTCCTTTGCCCCTTCAAGTTGCCAAGTCGGCCCTCCAAGTTAACAAGTCTGCTTGCCCAAAAGTCATGTCTTTTCACATAGGGAAACAACTATATATTGGCATTGTTCCTCCACCATTTGACAAGTAAGTTCGGTCTTCTTCTGTTGAAGATAATTCAGCTCCATGGCAAGGAATCTAAAATCACTGTATTCTATCATATTAGATCAAGTTGTGGTACCTTCTATGAATGTGAGCTACAAGAAGACACCAGGTTCTGTGACAATGATGATGCGTATTTTCTGTGATGATGATGATGATGCGGTTCCTTGTGACATGTCCCTCTCTAACGATGGGAAAATTGATGATATTGATGTGAGTTTCAGTAATAAGTCTCTCGTAGGTGATATGAAGATTCTATAGAACATTCTTGTGCTAATGTGAGTTCCTATAACAACTTTCTCTGTGATAAAGCAAGCACCTACTTTTCTATGATGTGGCAGGGTTTTGTTAAAAGATTGGTTGAACATCTTGATGAATCTTGAGAGTATTTGGAGGGTTGACTTAGCATTTAGATCACTGGTTGGTTGACTTGGATTTCTCTTGTTGATGAAGAATCTACAAGGAAAGGATTGACGGGTTTTCCCCTTGTGGTTTTTGCACTGGCCTCTAGCCTAATTTCTTGGGTCTCGTCTTTTATGCATGATAATTGTATAATTGCTTGATGACCTAATGAATGAAGTAAAACCTAAGTCACATGACACGCCATTAGGGATCTCGTGTCTAGTATTTCGGGTGTCAGACATGACAAGACCCATAAAATGTGTCTGACACTTTTCTCAACGTGTCCTAAAATCAGGACACGTGTTTGGGCCATGGAGGACATGTGCCCTAATGTGTCCTGATTTTAGGACACATGTTCCACTAAAATCCCATAGTAAAAAGCATCGCTTCTTGATTTTTTTTCATTTTTTGTCAATTTTGTGTCCGTTCATGAGGCGTTAGCCAACATGGATCTTAATGACCTAGTGCTAGAGTCTGTCACTTTTGATGATGAGTCTCTTGAGGGATCATCCTCCACGCCAATAAATGTATCAAGAGATCTTGGATTGGGCATAGAGGAGGATGGATCAAAGTCAAATGACAATGGTAGTAATGATGATTATGACATGGAGGAGGACCGATACTATTGATAGAGTCATGACTAGTGAGTCATGACCAGTATCATTGACGAGCTATGATATTCCTACCTATTTTGTATCTACTCTATTTTGTATTTTCATGTGGCATTCCCTCGATATCTATGTAATACATTTTGATTTTGATGACTTAATGAAAAATATGCAATTTATGGTTTTAATATCTAAGTTCTACTTCTAAATTTCTAGTTGTATTTTATCAATCATGATATTTATAAATTAATAGTTTCTTATGTGATTGAACAATTGTTAATAATATGAACAATGAACATTGAACTGTGAACATCATTAGTGTAGTAAATTAATAAACTAACTAGTTCTAAAATTGTAAAATTGTAAATACTAAATTAGTAAATTAGTAAATAGATATCATTGTGATTCTTTTTTTTTCCATGGAGAAAATTCGTAATATTCATTAATCAGAAGATTACATATTGTAGATGCTTGAAGCATATGCTGAAATGTGGACAGAGCCACTAACAAAACAATACTCCCATAGAAGTATCCAGAAAGCCCTTTGAAAGGGTAGCAAACAATAGGTATGAGAACCCCAATAAATCTGCAACAAAACAGACCCATACAGGATACCCAAATCTATTACAAAAAAAAGCAAAAAAGAGCAGAGGTGCAGCACCCAGAAGTAGATCCGGCACCATAGCCCTGCTAATAGAAAAAAGCTCCTGTGCAGGGAAATAGAGAATAGTATGTTCTAGATCAGGCTGCCCAGACAAGAAGGAGGCACGAAATGAGGAAGAGAGCTGCCAGGGTAGCCATTCCTTCCCCACCCCCTCAAAACCCTCCTCTAGAAGCAGACAAAACCAAAGGAAGAACAATTGCCCCAAACATCCATAGCAACCAGCAAATAAACCAGTGAAACCAGCCATTGATGCGGCGCAAAACAATGCAGAGATAGAACCTTCACATCCCTGTTCCCTCAACGCTCCAACAGGATAGCCCACGAGTACCAAAACAAACCCAACTGCCGTTGCATAGGAAAAGAACCAAAACAGTGCAGAGGCGGCAAGGGCAGCGACCTCGCCCTTGCACAGAATAAAAAGTAAGGATCAAAACCAAAACACCCGGACCTCTGCCAAGCTTCTACGGGTCACGGACGGTGGCTATGGCGTCGACTGGGGAAGCCCTGGTCTCTGTGGCGCCACGCTCCTCAAACCCTTCTGTCGTCACCCAAGGCTCTATTCAACGCAACATATGACATATCATTGTGATTCATATATGTAGATGTTCTAATTTCTTAGAAATATGGGTCAAGAACTATATTTCAGTATCTTTTTTTATATATTTAACATGTCCCCCGTGTCCTGTTTCTGAGGTTGTTGTGTCTTGTGTCGAAAAATGGTAGGTAAAAGAATAACCAATAAGTAAGATGATGTTGTCAACAGAACTGCCATAATCCCAGATGACCAAGGGTATAAAAGGCAACATAATAGAAACCAACATATGATAAATGGTTTGCTAAGTTAAAAAACTTAGGAAACTTAAAAATTAATTGTGACAGCCGACAGGTCAAGGCAATGTCAAACCGAGGCCTGTGATCATTAATAAAATGACAGTCAAATCCATTCACAACAAAATCACGAATCTTCATCGACAATGGGCACATGAGCATAGAGTCATGACTAGTGAGTCATGACCAGTATCATTGACGAGCTGTGATATTCCTACCTATTTTGTATCTACTCTATTTTGTATTTTCCTGTGGCATTCCCTCGGTATCTATGTAATACATTTTGATTTTGATGACTTAATGAAAAATATGCAATTTATGGTTTTAATATTTAAGTTCTACTTCTAAATTTCTAGTTGTATTTTATCAATCATGATATTTCTAAATTTATAGTTTCTTATGTGATTGAACAATTGTTAATAATATGAACAATGAACATCGAACTGTGAACATCATTGATGTAGTAAATTAATAAACTAACTAGTTCTAAAATTGTAAATACTAAATTAGTAAATTAGTAAATAGATATCATTGTGATTCATATATGTAGATGTTCTAATTTCTTAGAAATATGGGTCAAGAACTATATTTCAGTATATTTTTTTATATATTTAACGTGTCCCCAGTGTCCTGTTTCTGAGGTTGCTGTGTCTCGTGTTGAAAAATTGGTAGGTAAAAAAATAACCAATAAGTAAGATGATGTTGTCAACAGAATAGCCATAATCCCAGATGACCAAGGGTATAAAAGGCAACATAATGGAAACCAACATATGATAAAAGGCTTGCTAAGTTAAAAAACTTAGGAAACTTAAAAATTAATTGTGGCAGCCGACAGCTCAAGGCAATGTCAAACCGCAGGCCTGTGATCATTAATAAAATGACAGTCGAATCCATCCACAACAAAATCACGAACCTTCATCGACAATGGGCACATGAGCATTCGTGGACAATGGGTGTGAAGGAAATGATGGGACCAATAATAGATAATGGTCCTTCGTGGTAGACAAACAGCATTGATGGCCAATAAGTCACCGACAATTGACTTGTGATAACTCTAGGAGATCATTGATGTTTTGTGAACAAAAGTTTGCCAGCTAGGTAAAATTTAATTAATTTAGTGAAATTTAGGCTTGGACTTATTCATAATTTTGTTAGAAATAATTCTTTATGATTATAGAGCTACGTACATTAATACTGTTGAAGAATCTAGGGCATGCATAATTACATTGATTCTTTGTTGCATAATAACAGTTTGTGAACTATTTAAACAATTTATCTTAATTTGATGTTTACTTCATTATTAGCATGTGTCTGTTAACTTCATCAAACTGCTATAAAAAACAAAAGAGACAAAAACACAGATTTTTGGCTTTCTGCCAGAGCCAAAACCTCTCCATCTTGGAGAGGAAAACCCATGCATAAAAGTTCTTCTTATAGAGATTCCATTGACGAATACCATGACCATGACCCTAGAGATATTCTGCCTCACCAAGACCAAGACATCAATCCTTTTCTTTGCTGTTGCTGAGATCTTCATCATCATTGATATACTGCTGCTGCTACTTCACTGAAATGATCCTGTTGCTTCTTCACCAACATCATCATTGCTATACTCGCATTTAAGTCATTATTGCTGCAGCATAGAATAGTATCACCGAGATCATTGTCATTACATCTCTCCTGCACCTTGCTGCACTGAGATCATCACTGCACTTTGAGATGATAAGATTACTGACATATCACGATCCCATAACTACTGTGATTACAGTTATGCTAGGATCAGGACAGTGATCCTTGTCACTGCTCCTTATAACATGTCAAGACTTCATCATACAGAATCCGAATACTGTGATGAGTAATGAGACTGTAAGTTTCCTTCCACAGTTATGCTGAGGATCTTTTCATTAACGTTGAATCCTTATTTCATCATAAGACTGTAATATATATAGGAGAGTGAGACACCGCTTGACATAATCTGTATTGAGCCCAGAAAGTAGATCTATCACTGCTGTCCGATCTATGTATGCCATGACTGCTCCTCTATCATGCGAGATCAATCATCACTGTAATGCCTGAGATTGCATTACATAGAAATGCCGAGAATGTCCAGAACCCAAGCAAGTGCTGTGTCTTTACACTAGATTATTCTGCTCCATTTAGCCGAGGTTATGACTGCACCTAAACCCCAAACGAGGTGCAGTCAAACCCTAACTGCGGCTCTGTTCCTCTATACGGAATTTCAGAGCAATCCGAAATATTTTCTTGATCTTTTTCGCTGACCCTAGATGGGTATTTATAGTGATCACGTCCATACATTTGAGCCGACGTATACTTATGAACCGACATTTCCTTTAAACTTTTGTCAAGCCGACATGACATCCATTTATATATTTAATTCATTTTGGAGCCGATATAAGATTTCTTTGTTGTTTTGCTTGCAGATTTCAGTGAGCTTGCTTCTGAAGAATTGATCTTGGTCTTGGAGGGCTGTTACACAACTTTGAAGACTTGTACATATTTACATGAACTCATAAAGAGTTTCTACACACATGACATGACTCTTTGACATTTAAATAAATCCTGAAGACATCAAGAAGAAGTCTTTTACCTAGAGATACTTCTTGCTCATGAAACCCATGTAGCAAGATTACAAAAATAAATTATTTCCTTTTATTACATCAAATAAAAAGATCATGTCATTATGAATACCGAACCTAGTTACACTTTCTTCAGCAAATACTTTACACATAAATAGAAAACGTTCCCATAAATACATAACAGGTTTTAGTCATGTTTGGTCTAAGTCCACACTTATGCATCTCAAAATCGAATTGCAGGGAATATTTGCTGCATCTCAAATATTAAAATGAAATGGGTACTAGAGGGAATACCATGAATTGCCATATGAACTCTTGCAGAGAACTGAATGAAAATCAGACGGTTGCAATATTATACTTGGCAGCTTTTGTTCTCTTGTTCAACATTTAGAAGGCATAACACGTTGTATAAGGTTGTGTTTATATTGGAAATGTTTAGCAATGTAAAAGAAGAAAAAAATTCTGTGTATTTCTATGGGCGTTTTCCAAATTCATTGTAGCATAGGTAACCTGCATTGAGTCAACTGAACTTTATTTTGTAGCATCATTCTCCTCGAGGAATGTTCCATTCCCTCTATGAATGAGTTGTAACTGCAGACCATGCCATGCTGCAGCCATGATTTTGTAAACCCCATTGAAACTCATCATAATGTGTCAAATTATCAGTCATTTCAAGGGAGATTTAATAAAAGGTCAGTACAGGAGCAGACGAGCTCTAGGAAATCTTGCATTGAGAAGTCATATGATGCCACTACCAATGGAATGTGTGTCATTCTTAATCACTTCCAAATCCGTGCCAAAAGAAATGTTACCTTGTTTGTATCATTTAATGTGGAATGGTAGTACAGGAACTGAAGAAGCTGCATAATAATCTTTTATTTCTAGTTTTCTTGTAATCTGTAACTCATTTACTCTTTAGTCCAATTGACCTATCTTTTAGTCACGCATGGACATTAATAAAAAAAATTGTAATCTTACTGAAGAAGTTGGCCTAGAAGGGTTAAACCTTAACTATAATATCTATAACTTGGAATCGGCAGGAACTGTTACTTTTTTCTAGGGCTTTGTTGTGAGGAATGATACGGAGTGTGGCTGTACAATTGGTCCTATATTGGCATCAGTATTTTTTGTTATCTTACTGAACAAGTTGGCCGACTAGAGTTAAACCTACTATATTATCTGTAACTTGGAATTGACAGTAGTTTTACATTTTTCTAGGACTTTGTCGTCAGGAATGACATGGGGTGTGGCTCTACAATTGGTCCTATATTGGCAGCAGGAGTTGGTATTCGCACTGTGGATTGTGGCATTCCCCAACTTTCCATGCATAGGTAATTTTCTTTTTCTTTCTTATTCTTCAAAGGTTGAAACTCAGCCTGAAGGTTGCTTTGTACTGCTTGTAATGCATGAAGTTAGATTTATATGTGAATACAACTTGATATTTGTAGACACATCATTGGTGCCAATTGACATTTGACATGATTTATTGAAACATATCTTGAAGAAAAATTCTTTGATAGTTTGAACTTTTGTTTTGTAATATTTGCCAAATGCAGTAGGTCTCAAATCTGTGAGTATTTTCATAGTCTCGTTTATGTATAGAAAATACAGTGACAATAAATTTTTTACCCGTGTTCACAAGAACCATGTTTAAAAAAACTTTGGCAGCCAAACCTAGCTCACGAATAAAATATTTAGAAGATTTGGATTGTAAAGCTATCCATAAGGACAATATATATATATATATATATATATATATATATATATATATATATATATATATATATATATATATATATATATATTTGTTTGTGTAAAATAGTTATGATGATAGTACAATGGGGCTTCGTATATATACCTAAGCAGAGTTCCCTTTCATTAATAGTAATGTCTGTTAGAAAATGTAACTAGGTTCGGTCTTCATAATTGTATTCATACTTGTATCATTGTAAATCTTATGAAAAAGAAATGAAAAGAGAAAAACAAAATTTATTATTATTTTTATTTTTCTAGATAAGCATGTTCTTCATGCTTCTAGGGCTTCTAGAGTCAATAAGAAATTTTGTCATGAGTCGGGCAATTTGCAATCAAAAGAAATATTCTTTTAGAGTCCAGAAGAGTCTATTTGACCCCCAAGACCAAGTTGGCCCTACCAAGAGAAGTCGGCCTAGAGGAGGCCTAATTCAACCACATGAAAGGCTATAAAAGGAAGAGACGTCGATCTCATTTGGACACACTCACTCACAAGTTTGATCTCCAAGGAAGAGAAGAAGAATCAAGTGTGAAGGTCAAGAAGAAGAAGAGAAAGGAAAGCAAGAAGAAGGATTTCTGTTTTTGACATCTTTAGCTCACACGTGCGAAGATTTTGAGGCATCCATACGAGATGCAGGGCTGAAAATCTCTAAAGCTGTAGGTTCAAAATTCTCTGAAGCTACAGGGTCAAAGTTGCAGTGAAGCTGGGCCGAAATTTTGAATTTGGGCAAGTTTTGAAGTTGTTGACCTTGTGAATTTTGATTTGTTTGAGGAAGGTTTCTTTGGAGGGCTGACATGGTGCTTGAGGAGGTTTTGATCTTGGTCTTTGGGTCTTGGATGTCTCACTTTGAACTGATTCTATAAGAAGAGAAGGATTTTTTTGGGTTTTCCCCTTGGAGGGGTTTTGCCTTGGCTTGGAGCCTATATCTTGTGTTCTTTTTTATTCTTGTGATCTTCATGTATTTTATGGTTTTGGTAATTGCTTGATGAAGGAGATATAACAAATTAATTAAATGCCAACAAATCTCACAAGTGATTATCAAGAGGAATCAAACCCTAATCTGCAAACCCCTTGAATTCTCATCAATGTCCTTTGAGACATGCCCTTTTATTATACTAATTATTACTTATTACTTATTATTTAATGTTATTTATATTTTATATTCATTACATTGCCTTCCCATTAAAAAATTCTTTGTCCTCAAAGCATGTTTATGAAAAGGCTTGATATCTTCTTCTCTATCTTGTAATGTCTTCACATCTTTCATAGTTCTTGGAGCTGTTATAATTGATGATACAAGATGCTATGAACCTTTGAGTACTGAACAAAATTATCAAATTGTAAAATTACCTATCCATCCCAATTCAATTTTTTGTGGAATTTTGCACCTATTTGACACATCAGATGAATTGTTATTATAAGGCTTGATTGCATTGCTATCAATATTTTTCGGAAGATAAGTTAGTTGTTTCTTCCTTGAGTGATATCGATACATTGAATGGTTAAGATTTTTGTTGTTATTATGTGAATGTTGATAAGGAGTTCTTGTAATACGATTTTCCCTTATCATGCTTGTAACATTTTCTCAATTGAGTTCAATTATATGATTTTCTTCACACACAAATATTGCTTGGTTGATTGTTGGATCTTCATTTTGAATTCCCATCATTTGTATGACAACATTTGAGTATGTTTTGACCTCAATTACATCGACATCTTTGTGAAACATGAGATTAGTGGGATCTTTGTTTATTCTCTTATCCACAATTTGGAGTTTTTATGTGAATACTTTGATGCTTCCATCTAGAAAAGTTGTTCTATTCTGCTTTCCAATGATTTCTTACCATTCTTAAGCTTCTTAATTTGCATAACCAGATTTTAGTTATGGTTCCTCAAACGTAAAAAAATTTCAGCTTTTGATTCGTCGACTTTATTTTTAATGTTTTGACCTTCAAGTTTCTCACTTTTTGATGTTCTAATTTCTTCTAGCAATTTTGATTAAACTTTTCAAGTAAGAATTTTCTTCCTTTGTTACTAATAGGTTCTTCTAAAATTCTTTCTCAATATCTTCCTTTTCTTGTTCTAATCTCTAGTAACTTTGCTTCATAGCCTTGGACTTCTTGACTTGTGCAAGTAATTTTTGACTATGATCTTTTAAGCAAGCAATTTCCTTGTTTTTATCCTTGCCAACATTGTCAAATTCTTTTTGCATCCTTGATATTGAATTTTGATTTTCCTTTAAGATTACCTTTGAGATGCCCTTAGGATCTTTTGATGAAGGTACTATCAAATTTGACTTCATTGCAATGCCCTGAAATGTCATTTTTTTTTCTTTTTTATAGGAAAACGTCAACGAGCTTCTGTCCATGTGTAAGGTGAAGTTACCTAATTTTCCAATCCAAGATAACTCGAGAATGATGTCAATTTATTCTTTACACTCAGTTGTAATATTGAATTGAGATATATATTCATAATCATCAATTGTCACTCACAAGTCCTTAATTTCATATTGTCTCCTATGAAAAATATCTTCTTTTTCAATTATATTCGGCTCTGGATGATCTAGGTCTGGGTGTGAAGAAGGACCCTTCCAAGACCTTTTACTTTCATGATGTGATAAAATTGCTTTTAAAAGAACATTAACAAATGCAACTGCAGACTATAAGGAAGAGGAATATAACAATCATCAGCACATGAAAACAAAAGCCGTTGATAACGGAGTTCGTCCAGGAGGGACTACGTCTCCAGGCCCCAATGTCAAGATGGTGTAGGCCGCTGCATTATGTGTTGTCAATAAAGAAGATGTACACAAAGATGATGTCCCGATCATACAAGGAAGAATGCCCTCACACAGGAGTGGCTCTAAGAGATGTTCCACAACTAGAACTCTCAATCAAAAGACTCCTATCAATAGGACAAAAAACAAGCATGGTGCGCATCCTGCCAACATGGCACAAAAGGGATGTCAAAACAAACACATGCATGATGACAACAAGAGTATCCCAACAACATACAACAAGGGATCTCAAAGCATAACATAAAGAGTTATGACAGAAAGTACATCACATAGAAAGACTTCGCATAACATAAAGCAAGGAATCATGACAACATGAAATAAACAAGATACTGCATCAATCATCAACCATGGATTTGTACAACATAATGCAGAAATAAGAAGTACATGAACACATCATATACCTCACCACCAAGGTTCATCTGAAACAAACGCTGTCAAAGTGCTGAAGCTTGCTGAAACATCAATCTCACAGCATCGATTGCAAGAAGAAGACTATTCGCACATGAAGATGGACATCTGAACTAGCACTCAGAAAAATGACTGAAAGAAAAAATGAGAGAAAGACAACATCTGAATACACCATCAGATTTTTGGCATCGAGTAGTGCTGAAACGACTGTCCAAAATCCAAATTCTGAGAATTTGAAAATTCAGAGCTCAAGGGATCTTTTAGATTCCATTGGGATTCCTCAAAGATTCTGTTTCAGGGATGAGTTGAAAATCCGCTGCTCAGATGTCAAATCTGATTTCACCATTAGGATCCCTGTGAAAAACCATGAAAAACAAGTATAAACTCAACCATATTTTGACAAAGTGAAATTTTACTTTTTTAGGAAAATTTCATGGCTCATGGTTCTGCGCCCCGTTTTTGCTGAAATCATGGTTCCATGTGCATTTTGGAAGTGACCGAAAGATGCAGACCTCTGATGAAGAAACAAATAACACTGATGCGCTCGTGGCGATGAGAGGTGTAAAAACCATATAAAATTTGTCAATTTCTGAGAAGTTGAAAATTTTGTCCCCTTGCAAAATTCATGGTTTCTGCATTAAAATATTATTAAACTGCCTCGATTTCCGTGCCCGCTCCTGTCTTGAAATTCGTGCAGTCCTTCTCCCCAGCTCTGAAAAAACTGAGTTCTTAAATAAATCCAGTGGTGGAGTTATCAAGAAATTGGTTTGGTGTAATGGTAATACTTAGAAATTGGTTGAGGAAGATCTGGAGGTCAAATCCTGCCCCTCTAATTTTACCATATGTCAGTTTGATTGAACCAACCCTTTACCATATAAATTCTTTTTAATGGGCGCACTTCCCAAAACACACATATATAACAAACTTTATGAAATTTGGGCACATTATTTATGTTCTATATTATAACCAAACTTGGGTGGCGAGCCTGTACCTCACGTGGCTCATACCCATCTCCTTTGATCAGCTTGTATCCGCCAATGTTGTTAAAAGCGCGAGCGGGATTAAATCGGCGTGGGGAATGAAGCGGAAAAAAGCGGAAAAATCGGGAAAAAAGCGGAAAAAAGCGGGAAAAAATTGTTTGGTACAAAAATATTCATTTTTTTTCATTTTTTTCAATTTTTCATTATAAATCGCGCTGCCCCGCCAACCTGAGTTTTTTTCCCAAAAAAGCGGGCTTTTTTCGAAAAAGCGGGCTTTTTTTTCCGAAAAAAACGCGTTTTTTTCCCAAAAAAGCGGCAAAATTCTTTTATCCCGCTTTTTTCTTATAAAAAGCACGATTAAATCGAGCTAGGGAAAAAAGCGCGATTTAATCGCGCTTTTAACAACACTGGTATCCGCCTTAAGTACTGGGCCGGTGGTTTTGTTATGACTTTATATACCCATACCATGTGCGGTTTTGGTTATATATATATATATATATATTATATATATTCTTTTTTAACTAACACCCTTCCATGTGAATGTCACGTTGGTTTCTTAATGGAGTTTTGTTTATAATAACATAACAAAAATGATTTTGTTATAACTCCATACCATATGAGGTTTGTAAACGATTGGATATAGTTTTGTTTTAATAAGATTTAAATATATTAAAATTATATGTATTATATATATATATATAACTTGTAATTGAAACCATACGACTGTGGAAGGTTATGACGTTTGGCAGGTAATAAGGCAACGGGGAGTGGTGGAAACACCAAGTATTACACAACATCAGTCAACCATTAAAAATAGCGGAACAATCAGTTATTAAAACAATGTAACAGTGAAGAGTATATGACATGTCTTAAAAATGTAGCAGGGAAGTTTGAAGGTGGAAGAAGCAGATGCAACGGGTAGTGGTTGGCTATGAAAAAAGAAAAAATAGTGGAACAATTATCAATGGCACGTTATGACAGAGCTTTGTTGACTATCTGCTTAGCGTCAAGATTCAGGTTCAGGACGTCGCCTTCATTCCTCATGGTCTCCTATAATCCCCTTCATTTCAGCAAATAATTTTCTAAATTCTCTTTCTTCGCTGCTTCCTTGTTCTGGTCCTTGTTCTTCCATTTCTATACCGAATGTCTTCTTTTTGTGGACAATTAAAATCGATAACTGATAAACATAAATGCTTATCCTCTGGTACTTGCCCTCTGTTTTTCGAAATTACATTTTTACAAACTATAGGTATACTCTATATGGTCGATTTTTGAGTTTCAAACCATAATATCGAATTGCGCTGGGAGATAAGCATGTTGTTTCGTTCCCCTGCTCATAAACAATTCCTGTAGCAAAAGTCGTTTTTGGGTCCTTTTTCCCCAAAACTTTTAAGCATAAAGGAAAAACCCTAGAATTTCTCAAGAACTCTTCAACCCAATCTTCATATCCATTAAATTGCTTTGATTGAAGGAAAACATGAAGGAAAAAGATTTCTTGGGCATGCTTTTTCTGTAATGATTTTGCATCATACAACGAAGTATCTGCAAAAGAACCTTTGTATATTTACATACCACGACATGTTATTATGATCTTACTACCATATTCTAGCACATGCACGTCCAGTAAACTCTTGGTTTTTTCCACACCATCAACATCATCACAAACAATAAAAAAATTTAGCCCTTTCAAACTATTTCGTATAATTCGCTTGTGCTGGCCAATTGGAGGGAGCACATCCATTCTCAGCAGATCATAAAAGAGTTGTCGCTGCAAAGATTGTAAACTGGCATCTTCTCTAACGTTAGACAAATAACAAGATCGGGTAACCTGAGGAACTTGAGTTGCTTGCCCACACCTAGTCTTGCCACTAACATCAACAACATCATTCTTTCTCATCAATTCAAGTAATTGTGTCCTCGATTCTGCCATAGGAAGTGCTGTCCTAGCTTCCAACATCATCTTGAACTTTTTCATTTTCGTTTTTTCCTCGAATTCTCACTTCAAAGTGTAGCTTTCAGCCTTTTTGTCTAATCCGGATCTCTCCCCTCTTAATGTGTTTAATACCAAGGTGAAGGGCCAAGGCTCCTGCTGCCTAGCAGACCCAAATCCTTTCATACCAGCAACAGTATGCACAAACCCACTGAATAGCTGCAAGTTGTGGAGTATTAAATGTCCTATGAAGATGTTCTATAAAATTTGATGTAAAACATTCAAGAAATGGAGACTGCTCCTCGTACTTAAAAAATTGCTTTGGGCTAGGATCTAAAATTGCTTTTTACATCTGGGTCTTAAGACAAAAAAGCATGCAAAGCCACATATTCATCTTCACTATCATAATCCGTATTTGACATAACCTCTTCTTCAAAATTTTCCCTATTCATATCAATGTCTTCATGAAAAGTATTTTCTTCTTCATCATCATCAATGTATTCTTCCTCATTGTGATGATATTGTTCATCTTCCGTATTATCGATTTCCTTTCGACAAGCTTTTACTTCTGCATATGATTTTTCTAAACGCTGGAATGCTTCTTGAATTTTACTAAACTGCTCAACACATTCAAGATGTGAATGTAATGGCACATTGTACGATGAACAATGTTCAAAGACCTGCATGATTATATTGTGCACCATAGCTCTGATACCACTGAAGCATAAAAACTGATATTGAAGCAAGAAAACTGATAGCTTGGAAACTTGAATGTAAAAATATGCACAAGTATTTGTAAATAATAATTTATTATATATAAAAAATGTATAATTGATCAATGTTACAATGAGGTCCCGCATTTATATATCTAAGCTGGTGTCCTTTCGTGAATGGGCATGTCTTTTAGACATGCCTTTTCACTTAACTTAATGACTATTTAACCTATTTGATTATTTAATATTAATATTTATTTTATTTATTTACTTGTTATGAATTATATTCATAACATAAGTTAAATGCTATATCATAAAGAGAAAGCTTTGATCCTTGAGGTATGCACCATAATACAAAGCATTATAAAAAAGAAGTAAAGGATGTACCAAAGGAGTGGAAAAAACAGGGCGACCAGGGTGACTCATGCATCCATGATTTCTCCTTCTATTACATCTATACACTCAAGATGTAGACTCCCATAGATTAGTCCCCTATGTTGAAATTTGTAACTAGGTTTGGTCTTCATAATTATCTTTGTACTTATATCAATGTATATTTCTTGTAAAAGTTAAAAGAAGAAAAAGGAAAATTTATTATTATTATATTTCTAGATATGCATGTTCTTCATGCTTCTAGGATTTCTAGAGTCTATAATTTTTTTGTCATGAGTCAAAGTCCTTTTTAGGCAATTTGTAATCAAAAGAAAATATTATTTTTGAGTCTAGAAGAGTCATTTTGACCCCTAGGATCAAGTCGGCCTTGTTACTGTTCAAACTAGCAGGGGGTCGTAGAGGGGCACTTGTTAGGTCAAGAGCAACAATCACTCTAAAGACCATTGTCACCACAGCTAAAGCTTCCTACTCTTTACGAACTTTCACCGATGGGAGGAGACCCGATATATAGAGAATCACTTATAAAGGATAGATCAACTAAGATGGGTGTGAAGTGATCTCAGGGACCCTTTCCTAGGCGAGGCTCTAGAATGGGACTTGCTTGCTTCTTGAGCAAGGTACAAATCTTTCTAGGATAAGGGGATGAGGACTTAAGGGCTAGGTTCAAGGAGTGTGAATTGCAAAGGAGCTTCCAAAGACATAAAATCCTTATTGAACTTGGTTTTCCAAGTGGTTTTTGTAGAATTGACTTTTCAATGTTATGGGACCACACAGAACCAAGTGCACCTACGTTAGGTCAAGAGGAAGGAGTCTAGCAACCAATGAGAGATTTGACCTAAACAAGGAGGGTAAGGTGATCAAATAAATGATTTTTACTCAAAGGGGCAAAATGATCCCTATGAGGAACTAGCCTAGGGAATCTTAGGGCAAAAACCAATCTTGAGGCTAGGGCTTAGGATATCTCACAACCACACCGTCAGAATTTCCTCAAATTGGGAGGAGACCTAGGAGACACACCAACACAGTAGAGGCCAGGAGATAGAATTTTCCTTATGGGTGGTTTGTCGGGAAAAGGATGCCCTAGGAGCCCTAATGTGGTTAGACCTAGAATAAAGGAGAGGTGAAGAAAAATGTTTCTTTGAGTGATCATCTCATGGTACGTCAGTGCCTAATCCCTTGGGGAGATTGGAGTTAAGAAGAATATGAAGATAGATTTTGTTTCTAGGTCAAGGAGGCTCTAAGATCAACTTCGTTGGTCATCTAGGGCAAAGGACAGTGACCTTAAAAGCTTTTATACTTCGTTTGCAAGATGAAGTGGCTTTTCAAGATAAATTCGATCATAGAATTATCCCTAGGAAAATTCGTTTAACATACATGGCCCATACATAGAGATATGCTATATAGAAACATCATTCCACAATTTCGCAATAAATGCATGCAACAACTAGCCCTAGTATAGTGAAAATCTCATTTTAAATGCACGTAACAAAGTAAATGAATAATAGCATTAAATTGGTATTTACATGTAAGAGAATATATCCAACCAAGAATAAACTTGCCAATCATGAAGCTCTAAGACAAGAAAAGACAATCCATACATCAAAATTCATCCATGCTCCAAATTTCGTCCACCAAGAAGCAATAAAGAAAATCTCAAGAGAGATACAAGTCCAAACCAAGTGATGATGAGAAATGAACTCTCATCAGTGTTTTTAAAATCGGAACCGGTGACCTTACGGTCCACTTAATGAACCGGTTTACCGACCAGAACTGGTCTAACTAGAACTAGTTTGGTCTAAACGAACCAGTTTTAGAAAAATACATTAGATAATTAATTTTTAATGAAAAAAACTATTTTTAAGATTTAAAACCATGATTCCAAGCCAATAGAGACAAAATATGCAAAGATTGTTCATTTATATACCATGTAAAGGTGGATATATCAAAATGGAGCCAAGTGCAATACATATCATCGACAAAATACATAAGCAATGAGGCTCTAAATGGCCTCTAGAGTGCAAAAACAAAGCCTACAAACTATGGGGCTAGTGGCCTACTACAAGACTCAAGTCTACATATATGATAAATTGATAATAGTGATCAACATTATTACTTGAAACTTCTCATGATTCATCATGATCAAACTCAGTTGGTTGAGTCTCAACTCTCAAACTTTGCAGTCACAAACTTCTCTATTGGTTTAGTGACTTGAGTCTCAAACTTTTGAAGGTATTCTGCCCTAATGTGCCCTATTATTTCATTTGGCGGCTGACATGGCTTTACATGGCCTTCTATCCCAGCCAAGTGTTGCTTGAACCTGTTAATACGCCCTCCTTCAATGGATTTTTGGCAATATTTGCAAATCATTTTGCCATCAATCATATCACAATGAGCCCATGCAGTATCTCTGGCTTTTGGAGGCATGATGACTACTACTTAACTTAAACTCTTATGTTCCACTACTCCAGCAAAAACTCAACACTCCCCAAGCTCCCAAGCAAATTCACAAACACTCCAAATGAGAGGGAGAAGGGCCTCTTAAAGGCTTGGAGAGGGTGTTTTTGGAGGGAAAGGACCCCTTACTTTCCCTCCAAAACCCCTAAAAGACACTGAAAAAAGCACTGATTGGGCTCACGGTGGGCTTGACCGGTAACTGGCCAGGTTAGGATTGGTTAGGTCTCTTTTTTGGTGAGAGAGGGTGTCTAACCCGATTTTCTGACCGGTTCCAACCGATGGGCTTGCTAACCAGTCGATTAGACCAGTAATTGATTAGTTGGGCCAGTTTTGAATACTATGACACATTCTCCAAGGAGCTCTCATTAGTTCTTTGAATTCCATAGTTTATCTTACAAAGTAATTTTCTTGCAGGGATTTTCTTTGACATAGCTTGTACACAAGCAAATACTTCTAAATTTTAATCTCTTTAAAATTTGTGCTTTCATCGATTTATTTAGCTATTTAAGAGCAGTTTCCAAACTAGGCAAGTAATGGTGTTCACTCTCATCATTTGATTTGATTTTGTATATTATCTTGTATCATACTTACATGCTCTTTTACACTAATTTTGTCTTAGTTTTGCAGCCCATAGTTGGCGTTTTGACAACAAGTGCCTTTAGGAAAGACTATTGAACTCTAACTAGTTTTCTTGTAGGACATCTCAAAGAAATTCAAGATTTATTTCAGGGAGGTCGTGGACACTAAAAGGAGCTACAAAGAAGGATAGGCCGTGGGCCTTTGTGGAGATTGCAATTTTCAAATTTTAGAAAGATTTCTTTGGCCCTTGAGGTTTCTATTGTTTGGATGGATATTTTAGCTATTTTTAGCTCTCAATATTGTACAAATTCCCTTTAATCTTTGGGGTAGCTCTCTAAGAGGCTTTAACTCCATTGTAACATCATAATAAAAATTCTCTTTTTCTCGTGGGAGCTTGGGTTTTACCCAAGGCATTTTTTCTCCTTATTTAGAAGGAGGATTTTGTGTTAGTGGATTAATTTTGCATCTCATCTTTTCTAACTTAATTTTTTGCCTCATTTTGCATGCTTTAAAATTAACACAACCTCACTATCACATTTTGATTTCTAAGTTAGATCTTGTTACAAGTTCATTTGATGCTTTGCTTTTCATTTTTCTTTGGATTACAAGTTGATATTTTGCTTTAGAGCACTTATTTCTTACATGCAAGTATTTTGGAGTTATGTGGCAAGTTTAATTTAGTTGCTCAACAATATTGCTTTTCTTTTGGGATACACTTGCCTCGCTATAGGCTCATTTTTTATCTTGCTCACTTATTTTTCAAACATACTTTACATGCAAGCATTGTACTCATGACTCCATATCATTCAAATTTTTCTCAAGTTTATTGGCATATCTTGAAGCAATTCACAATTTCATTTGAGCTTATGCTTAGGTGTCTTGTATAATTTTGAAGTTATATCTAAGTTGCACGAAACAGGGAAACGGAAACGAGTTTCCAAAACGGGAAGCGATACGAAACGCGACCTCCCCAAATTTGAGGAAACGGGGAAACACGAATATATATATATATATATTATATATAATATATAAAAATATTTTAAAAATTATTATATATGTGCAATCATAAAGCATTAATGATACATTATAATTTATACATTTAAACATTAAGATTAAATTTATATCACATTTACTCATGAGTCATGAATGATCACATAATGAAAATAAAAATATAGGAAAATCCAGAAGCAACCATTAATGTTTATTATATATCCAAGGGCAAAATCTCAAAATCAACCTTTATTTATATTAGTATATGAAGCTGCAAGTACAATAAAGACTATAAGGCTGCAAGAATTATAGAGACAAAAGACTAATGCTCATCATAACAATCCTCATCAAAAATAGAAGCAGCGCAATGCTCAACAGTGGATGGTGGTGCTGAAGAAGATGATGCACCAATTCCACTTCCAGACTCGTCCTTAATATTTAGGGCAGCAAGAGAGAGCTCCAAATCAGGATTTTCTGTCTCCACATCCCATTCTTTAGAAGGACCACTGTTGTATTCTAGACCCCTACGAGATGCAAGGCGAAGGTTGGAGTGCACATAAACAAGATCCTTTGTTTTCTGTGAGCCCAACCTATTGCGCTTCACAGAATGAATAAAACCATAAGTGCTCCAATTCCTTTCTGCTGATGAAGAGCTTGCCACTTGTGAAAGAATACAAATGGCAAGGTTTTGCAAATGTACTCCATTTGCTCCATGACAAATCCACCACCTAACTGGATTCATGGTGCTTCTCTCCTCCAAAGCTGATATATCTGCATAATCATCTATTCCTGCAGCAAAACTGGCAAATTCCTCCTTTACCTCCCCATGTAGATGAGAAGGAAACATTCTCATCAGGGCTTTTTTCACCCCATTAGCCACCTCTCTATCCTTATGGGGTGCCTTCCTCTTCCCATTGCTTTGAGCAATAAGCTCCTCATCATAAATTGGGGTTTCAAAGCACGTGCTAAAGTGTGCAATGGAGTATTGAAATTGTTCCACCTATCAAAATGATTTTCCTTGATTAAACCAGCAAAAGATCATCAACAAACAAAAGTTGTGGAGACTCTTGTGAAATGATTTCCATAGTTTTCTCAACCATGGAATCCATGCCATCATATACCTCTCCCAAGAAAGGTTGGTCAGTGTTAGCACTCCGGAGAAGCTCAAATGCAGGGGTTGTGAACTTTAGCAAGAAATCTACCTTGCTTCACCAATCTTCATCAAGGCACAATATACGCACCATAGATCCCCGCTCTGAATCTGCTTGTCTCCACTCAACCCAAAGTTGACTCACCACCATAGAAACTAATGCATGCTTAACCTCAACAAGGCGGCGCAACATCACGAAGTTTGAGGCATATCTTGTCTTAGCAACTTTTAACAACTCCAATTTGGAGTACTCTCGAAATATGCCCTGAGACTGGTGGTGGTTGGTGATGAATTTGATAATCTCCCTTGCATCCCCTGTGAGTTCCTTTATCCAGGAAACTTTGTTGTCGATCTCCTCTAAGATCAGATTTAGATTATGGACAATGCATGGTGTCCGAAAGATGTGGTCATACCTCCCCTCAATAATTAAACCTGCAGCTTTGTAAACTGGTGCATTATCCGTGATAACTTGCACCACCTTGTTAGACCCTATTTGTTCAATAGCTTTTATAATAACATCAG
>APFE030922069.1:84393-192683 GCA_000404065.3 Pinus taeda
GTTTTTGTTGACATATATGTATCAAAAATTAAAAAATATATATATTTTTAAAAAATCGCTCCGGGATTCACTCCCAAATCAGGAGCTTTTGAAAATGTTGCTCCCGCTCCTGTTTTCGCTCCTGCTCCCCGCTTTTGCTCCAGCTCCCAAGTAACATTGTTAGGGATCAACAGGATTTGCTATCGCCTTTGATGTATCATTTTTACTTTACATCCACTACATCATATATATCATTGCTTTCTTCATATTTATATGCCAATGTGTTTATTTCATGTTGTTATTGCTTTATATGTTTACAAATCTGAAAAAAATGAATATGTTGTGCATTTGTTATGTTTGTCGATATTTTACGATATTTTGCCAATATTGCCAAAAAGATGTTTTCAAGACACTCACCAATATTTTGCCAATACTGATATTTTCAACACTGATCTTGACAAAATATTTCATATTTGCTCATTCCTATGGAATTAGAGGTACTGTCATATACCATTGACAAGGTCTCAAAATATGCCATTTGACTATGTAATTTCCTCTTTCATTTGGACAACCTTTGCCATTAATAACAACCATTTTCAGCGTATTGCACTCGGTGATATTTTGGTTATATGCACACTTACATGCTATATAAATAACAGCCTTTGCATGTTTGAGTGTAAATGGTTTGGATTCATATGGATGCACATGAACGAATAATTTTTTCTTTATTTGAATATTTTATGTATTTTTTGTTCGACCATCTTTTTGGTCCAGTATTTTTACCAGTTCCAGTCCAGTTCTAGTTGGTATATTTTGCCAATACTGATATTTTCAACACTGATCTTGACAAAATATTTCATATTTGCTCATTCCCATGGAATTAGAGGGACTGTCATATACCATTGACAAGATCTCAAAATATGCCATTTGACTATGTAATTTCCTCTTTCATTTGGACCAACCTTTGACATCAATAACAACCATTTCAGCATACTGCACTCGGTGATATTTTGGTTATATGCACACTTACAGGCTATATAAATAATAGCTTTTGCATGTTTGAGTGTAAATGGTTTGGATTCATATGGATGCACATGAATGAATATTTTTTTCTTTATTTGAATATTTTATGTATTTTTTGCTCGACCATCTTTTTGGTCCAGTATTTTTACCAGTTCCAGTCCAGTTCTAGCTGCTTCTCAGTTCGCGGGGTCTACTAGTTCAGTTCCGATAACATTGAGTGATCCTTGGTGGGCAAGTTGAAAAGTGTCTTCTGTCAGATTCCTACAAATTTGATACCTTATGTGTGAATTTACTTTGATAAAAAGTACACAGAAGAGGCTCAAGAAGCCAATGATTTTCTCTCTCTCAGCCTGTACCAATCAGGGTTAAAAAAGTTTGAAGTAGGTGGACCAAGGAAGTAGCTGACTAAGCTAGTAATGGTATAATAGTAGTTGAGATGTCTTGGCTTTCCTATATATTTCTCTCTCAAAGCCTGTACCAATCAGGGTAAAAAAAGTTTGAAGTAGGTAGACCAGGGAAGTCACTGACTAAGTGAGTAATGATCTAATAGTAGTTGAGATGTTTTGGTTTTCTTACTTCTCTGGCCTACCCACTTCAAACCTTTTTAACCCTGATTGGTACAGGCTTCGCTGGAAAACTCTATAAAGAATTTAAGACAGGTCCTAAAGTTCAACATATTCCTGTAAGCTTTCTACTGGTATAATTCACTTGATAGTTGAAAATTTTGACCAAAATACTGTTGCAAATGCCAAAAGTTGCATTACCACAATTGTTGTACTTGATTGCAAGTACTTGTGGTAATGGATGCAAGCATTCCTTTATTGGATGTGCAATTCTGAGTCTCTGACATCTGATAGAGAAGGATGATCTTACCAAATTCTGGATTTGTTGATTTAGCTTTGATTAGATCTGTGGATCATAAGGAACAATGTCACGTGGATATGAGGGTTATCTCAAATTCAAGGTTGTATTTTCATCCAATTCTGCTGTCATGGCTATATACACTCTACCAGAGTCACATTGATGCTAAAAGGTTTCTCTTGCAAGTACCACTCATAAATATTTAAAGAAAAATCCAACGTCTTCACATAGTCATGCATATCTTCAAATTAAATTCCATAACATGATGTTTGAAGCATTCGCAAAAACTTTGGATATAAATATAATAAACAGCCAATAATATCATATTGGAAAACATAAACTAAGTTAAAGGAATGAACCTGATAGAGAGTTATTTGAAATAAAAATGTTAAGAATTGACGACACTTGACATGTAAACTCATAAAACACATGATTGAGAATGCTATTCTTTGTTTAAAACAAATGCGTAACTTTAAAAAGTTCACTCGTTACATGGAGAGAAGATATACCAGGAAAAAATAGAGCATATGCTTACAAGAGTATTACACTGCAACTGAAAAACTTACTCTCTTCAGAAAATCTCGACCATTGGAATCAGTGAAGAACTCCTTGTTTGATGGAATATTTGTTGTGAATCGTGTGATGACCTCCTTCCCCAAGTCATCATCAATCGGAATTGGCCCAACCTGCAAATGATTATGTCCGCAATCCCAAGTTGAGAAAACAAGAGTTCAGTTGAAATATATCAAGGGTCATATAAAGTCACGCTGTGCCACATCCAAAGAAGAAAATGAAAAGAAAAAGAAACAACCGAAATCAATAGATTGTCCATGGCACATGCTTATGCCTATGAATAACATCTATAACATCTATGTGCAAACAAAATTAGAACAAATAATAGAATGAACTAAGATAACCAATTTGCAAACAAACACACCCACTTTGCTTGGTCCGACAAATTACCTACAAAATGTTAGAAATGAGCAAAGAATGTTAATATTAATGCAAGGTAGACACCCAAAGAAGAGTACAATACCAAACCTTGAAATGAAGCATCAAATAATGTCAAATTATAAATTTGTAAAATTGAACAAGAAAATTGAACTAATTGACATGTAGCTTATACTCAAATAACAATTTAGTTTAGTTTGCATCCAGGAGGGTGTAAATTAAGTCCAACAATATTAATTTTATTGTCCATGGGTAACCTATTGCAGCAATTGGAAATTATTCTCCTAACTCTTAATTTTATTTTAACAATTTATTTGTTGTTTGATATGACAAATACTGAATAAATCACACTGCAATCTACACAAATAAAACTGCGGAAGAATAAACGTTGGAAGAAATGCTAGCACACACGTAAAAATAACACAGTTATTTTTGGAAAAAAGTCGCCGGAAAAACCCAACTTGGGAAAATCGATGCAGCAACTGAGAATTTTATTATTAAACAGCAGTGAAATAGTCTAAGTACAATTGGATGCCGAAATTGGCAATCCTAGAAAGAAATACTGGTAAGAAAAATCTAGTGAGGAAATTTTTTCACTCCACAGGGAAATTCGGGCTCTAACCTCAACTCAAATTGGGTCGTCCAAACTGGCTATGTGCAGCTACTATGGCAACCTAGCACAGTCACTTCTGCACTCAGTTCGAACCAGCTTCTCTTCAACCTGTCTAGTCTACTATTGTCTGGGAAAATGTCGGCCTCTGAAACCTCTATCCAGCTTCTGGCACTGAAACTCGACTTTCCCAACAGTTTCGAAATTACCTCTAGAGGCTATTGCACTGCTCTGCATCAGCCTCACTGTGGCTCACTTGCCTCTCTGCAAATGCACTCACCAGATCTAGAATCCTTCCTCCGGATTCACTATCCCTGACCCTCTTTCACTAGCTCTCTCTCCGACAACTGACTGCTGCTACTTTGGAAATCGATATGCTCATGAAATCAAACTACTCAAGTGTCTTCTCCAAATGCCCATCGACTTCTTCTTATAATCCTCTATTGGGATTCCAATGGCCAAGATTAAATCTTAATCGATGGTTAGGATTAACTTGAAGTCAATCTATGTGAGTTCTAAAACATTCACACCTTGACTTAATTAATTTTGATTAATTTAACCATATTCTCTAAGTTTAGACTTAGGAAATATTTAAAAACTTACTAATAATCTAATTAAGTCATTTCTAGGCGGAATTTCCAAAAATGATTTCTGGGTTTTGGAGATCTTGAGTATTTTAGCGTCTCCACAAATTTTCGTGGCTAGAACACATCTGATGCTACAAAAACTACACTCTCTCTTAGCGAGGGATGCATTCTAGTGCTCTACTGCCCATTCTGTAGCAACATCCTGTGTCTGCATCATCTCCTATCACGTTGCTGATGCTTGGCTGCTGCTGCCTACCAATCACTGCGCAACTCTGAAATGTGTTGCATCTATGTTACTGTTGACCCTGTTGAACTATTGCCAACGCTGCATCTGCACTACAACTCCCTCTCAACTGTTGCTACTGCAACTGCAACAACTACAATTGAGAAGCATCCTAAATATTGAATCAACTGTGATCAGTATGATGCATCTATCGCCCGAGTCTTTGATTGTTACTAGCATCTGCACTGCCACTGAAGAATTTGCGTTGTTGTTGACTCTACATTGTGCCAATTGCACTGCTGTGAACTCTGACTGACTGCTACTAGTCTCTGCAACTGTCACTTTGACATCTGCCTACATCAACTGCCACTGATCCATCCTGCTACTGAATATTGTGGGCCCTCGTGACAAGGTATTGATCCATGTGGGGCACCACTCAAGGATCCTGCCCATCTCTAGCACTCTGGGGCTACAACACCAAATCTCTCCACCTCATTCCTCGAGGTATATCTGCAAACATGGCGAAGTTTTCCTCCAACCTGGAGGACAGCCTACCAATCTCGGCATGAGTTGTCATATGGTCCTGTTTCTCCTCTTTATCCTTCTTCCTGAGAGCAGACTGGGTACTGTAGTGGCCAAACTCGCCACACCTGAAGCACTTGACATTTGACAGGTCCTTCTTCTTCCTCTGCTACCCCTGTCCCTGACTAGGACCCTTAGATGCGAGAGCCACATTCTCCTCCTCCTTCACTTATTTCTATCTGCTGCTGCTGCCACTGATGGAGCTCTTTAGAAGAGCTTGTTTCAACTCCTCCTGCTGCAAATCGACCCACATCTTGTCTAACCTTGGCAGGGTATCTCTGCCCAAAATACTTTGGATGAATATTTGCCACTCCTCAGAGACACTGTTTAGTGCCAATCACACTAGCCTTGTGGGTTGAGGTGTTGCCCCAACAATTGACAATTGGTTCTAGACCTCCTGAATTTTGGTGAGGAAAGAGTCTATGCCTTCACCCTTCTGCATCCAAATGAGCCTCAACTTCTCCTCTAAGTACGTCTTCCGCTGCTCGAAAGTACCTTGGTATAGCATGGAAAGTGTATCCCACATCTCTTTGGCCACTATGTGTGATACAACATGATGCCAGACACCATCTAAGATCAATCTCTTTGCCTGTGCCATCTCCTTTCTATACTCCTTCAGTTGACATACATCTTGGGGCACTGCTACCACTGCATCAATATATTGCTTCAGGCCATATCCATCTAGAAGCAAGGACATCCTTGCCTTCCAAATGATATAGTTGGAAGCTCCATCCAACTTGTCCTAATCTCGAGTTTAGCAGTGGCCATCTCAACAAATGTCGAAATAATCCTCTTCCCTTCTGCTCAGCTATTCGCACTCCCTTCTGAAGTATGAAAATCTTCTCACAATGAATATTGATCTGCAAGGAAAATCCAACTTCTTGATGTTGGAAAATGTAACTAAGTTCGGTCTCCATTAAATGTATTTGAGTCATCTTGTAATGTACTTGTCAAAAGAATAAAAAATAAATTATTATTATTATTATTATTGTGACTTATTAAAGCATGGGTTTCATGCTTGGGTCACCATGTTTTAGGTCGAAGTCCCCATTGAGGACTTCTATCATTTATTTTGAGTCAGTAGTCATTGTACTTTTAAAGAGACCCTTCTTGGGCTTTTGAATCACATTAAAAGGTTAAGTATTGAGTCAAATATAATTTATGTATCCTTTTGAATTTAATTTCAGGAGAATACTTGGTAATCTGTTGAAGGTGTTGTTGTTCCAACTACTACAGTTACCAAATCGACGTTTACCTCCCAGCGTATCTGGGGTCTACATGTATGGTCCCCAGATCCATAAGACAAATCTTCTAGCCCCTGTGCCCAAAATTCCAAGAATAATCAGGCTCAATGTTGGACTCTGTTAGAAATTCTTGTTCCTTTCCCCCCAAAGATTCACCCCCAAAATCCCTTATATGCTTAACCCCACCATCTCCCAATCTTCTCACTGTCAGTCTCCTCCTTCCACCGTTTCCTCATTCCTCTCTGCTGTCACCTCTAGCATATTCTCAACCCTTCTTTGTTTTTGGATAGAGGTAGTTGAAATGAATCTAATGAGTGGTTTATTTATTTAGTTTAATATTTAATAATATTTAGTTATATTAAATTTCTATGTACTAAATTATTTTTATTTAAGATTTTAAAATAGATTGCTCTATCTCCATATATAAATAAATAATTTTATTTACTTTAATTAAATTAAAATAAGTAAGATTAATAAATATCTTATTACCTTTGTCATATATATATATATATATATATATATATATATATATATAATATATATATATATATATATATTTATATTTGATTTAAAGGATTAATCATATATATGTAGGTATGTAAGGGTGGTTCACATATTAGGGCTCCACTCAATATATTTATTTTGGAATTTATTTTGATACTCAATTCATCAACTTAAATTTAGACTTTCCTTAATATTAGCCTGTATATATGCTAGTACACTACATGCGGTTCATGCCTATGTAGCTATCATATGGATGTCTCGAAGTTAGGATTTATATAGTATATTAATAATTATTTAATGATTAGTATAATTATGTAGGATTTGTGTTTTAAACATTTATAGTTTTACAATCTTAATAGTCATACCCTACTATAGCTGAGCTCCCAAGCTATTCTATAATCATCCTATCTTTCCTAATCTCTTTCGCTCCCATCCTATCCGTCCTGTACTAGAATATGCCATGACGTCTATTATACTAACATAACCATTCGTAGACCTTAAGGAAGACAACATCGACTATATCAACCTGATTCCCAGTAGTCATCATCACACGTCTAGAGGAGCGTGATTCACACAATCCTCCCATGACTCCAGGTTTTGGAGGATATACGATGGGTAATACCTCTGTTGGCATTGTGATACAAGTGTTGTCCTTGATGACAACTCACTCATAGGTTAGTTCAATTTTGATGAAAGGCAACCCACAATGTAACAGATCCATTCAGATGTAACAGGGCATTGGTATAGAAGAACAGGAAGATGGAACTAAAGTCTACTAATCAGAATGAAGAAGTTGAAGGTAAAGGATGGTGAAAAGCAGTTTAAGATGTATACGCGAGTCCACTTAGTCAAAACAACATATACACGCAGGTCCATAGAACAAAAAGCGCGTATACATATACACGCACTCCCGCAAGAGGAAAAGCGCATGCAAGTTGGAAAATCAAGGAATTTCAAGAGTAGAGAATACCAGGGGTCAATACTATGGTATTAACCCACAATATTGAGCGAAGTAACGACTATTTGATCCCGCCCAAGAATACCACAGGTCCTAAGTGGTTTTGGTCCAAGGTATTGAGAAAAGCCTAAAACTATATAAGGAGGAGAATATCATAAGGCCAAAGTGTGCAAGTGAAAAGGGTTTCTAAGGAACACTTCTATCTGAAATAGATTTTATGTTGTAGGGGCTATGTTGGTGATTTGATCTGAAATATTTTGTGCACCTTGAATTCAATGTTGGATCAGGATCATGAGACCTGAAATGACTTATCATTGAATGATCTGATATTGGTTGGGCCAGATCTAATTGTGTACACCTATTTTATTCTTTGAATGTCATGATCTGGGTTTGTCTGAAGTCCGGAATAACAGTGAAGTTATGAGTTAATATTTGCAAATCTGTATGCTAGTTCACTTTGGTGAAGTTGCGTATACATGCCCGTTCGACTCTTCCAAGCAGTGTATGCAAAAGAAAAGTATGTTGTTCAAAGATGACTGATCTATTTGATCAGTACTGTTGTTTTACTGTTGTCTGTCAATGAAGTCTTCTTAGATCTGAATGTAAAACTGAATGCATAAGAAGTTTGATATCTGATTGATTGATTGTATAAGTGAAAAGGGTGATCTCTACCACTGCCTATGTAAGGCTCTGTAAATTGACAGTAGATGTTCAGTATATTGATGGTTGGTACAAAATTGATTTAGAAGTTTTATGTTTCAGTAGTTTTGAAGGTATACGCAGGTTTGATTAAAGGAATCAGCGGATACACGCAGGTTGGGTTCAGTAAAGTAGCGTATACAATATGATGCATGATTTTTGTGGTTGCAGCTGGTTCTGAATGATGATGCGGGTTTCTGGGTTCAGCACAGTGTTCTGGTGACAGTGATCTGATTGTTCAGATTAACTGATTGTTGGTTGGTGCAGTTTGAGGTTCAAAGTTTATGATGGGTTCAGTATGAAAATTTGATGAAACGAGGCCTTCATGAGTATTGTTGTGTACTAAGAGCATCTAGTCTAAAAATTTATGAAACGTGGTCCCTAGAGGAAGAGAGAAGATCGTAGCCTTCTGTAGGCCGGCACCTACATACTAGTAAACGCATTGGCTAGTACAAGAGCTAAGGGGTTGTAGCTCCCTTCCAGTAGAAGCTGGAAAAAGAGAGAAGGTTGTAGCCTTCTGCAGGTGGATGCCTACGTACTGGTATGAGTCTACATCTATACAAAATTGTAAACAAATTTTCTTATTATTAAAAGAAAACATAGACGACATCAGCAGGTGGTTTTCACCCACATTGGGTTTCCACCTTAAATCTTGGTGTTCATGTGTGTTGCTTATGTGTGATGGTTTATTATGTTTTCATTGCACTGTTTAATAAGTTATTGATGCACTGGTTATAGATCAACACATGATAAATTAACTAAATCACAAGTTCTCTAGGTATACACTGGTTTCACAAATCACAAGTAGCGTGTACACGCTAGTTCACTTCACAGAAGTAACGTATATAAATCTGTTTGGGAAATGAAAAATTATTGATCTGATAATACTGATTCACCCCACCTCTCAGTGTTATTTCCAACAATTCGTATCAGAGAAAGTCCTTTAGAAAAAGCTTAATCGCTTGAAGGAAGATCTTTCAAGATGAATAATCACGAAGGCATGGGATCCATCAAACCACCAATCTTCAACGAGAGCAACTTAGTATATTGGAAAATAAGAACTAGAGCCTATCTACAATCGCTTAGAACCGATGTTTGGGAAATTGTCGAAGGAGGATATCAATTTCCAGCAGCAAATCCTACAAACTCTGTAGGTAAGAAGTTATATGAAACCAATTCCAAAGCTGTCAATACATTATTGGGAAGTCTATTAGAATCAGAATTTGTCAAAGTCATGCAGCTTAAGACAACCAAAGAGATATGGGACAAAATCATTCAGAGCTACGAAGGAGACTCTCAGGGAAAACGTGTTAAGCTTTAAACTCTCAGAATTCAGTATGAAACTCTTCAGATGCATAGTGATGAGAGTGTTGCTAGTTACTTTTTACGTAAAGATGAGATTGTTAATTGTATGAAGAATCTGGGTGAAGAGATAAAGGAAGCTACTTTAGTTGAAAAAATTTTGAGATCTTTGTCTTCTAAATTTGAGTCAAAAGTGTCTGCCATAGAAGAAAAACAGGCCTTAAAACTATTACTGTGACTCAACTCCATGGAATCCTAACTGCCTTTGAAACGAGAAAAGGAGGTCCATCAAATATGAGAGAAGCTGCTTTTAAAGCGTCAGCAAAGGGAAAAGAAAAGGAAGAGCACAATGAATCAGAACACATTTCAGAAGAAGAAGATGAGGTAAGTTTTGTCAAGAAGCTTCCACAAGGTTCCAAAAGATTCAGAGGTAAGCTACCTTTCAAATGCTTTGCTTTTGGTAGAGTCAACCATTATGCTGCCAAATGTCCTCAAAAGATAAATATGAAAAAGGAAAGGATATGCAAAAGGAAATAGAAAACAGGTTGTGAATAGGAGTTACTATACACATGAAGATAGTGATGGCTTATCCAATAGTGATGAAGATGAAACTAACCAAGATTATAGACTACTCATGGCTTATGACAATGATGATTTTTTTTATGCCTTAGAAGAGGAAGACTTTCTTGAAGAAATTACTAAACTCAAAATCTGTTTAGAATAAAAGAATATGAACATCAATATGTTGACACACCAACTCACTGAAAGAGAAAAACACAATGAAAATCTAGAATGTGAAATTGTGGGTCTAAGAAAAGAACTTACATAATCTCTTAATCTTAGATTTGCTAAAGGATCTGAAACTTTAAATGAAATCATCAAAGTTTAGCGTTCTCCTCTGATAAAGATAGGTCTTGGATATACTGAAGAATCATCTCAATCACAGAAGCTGTCAGCCTCCACCAGAAGCTATCTTGATGCAGCAAAGACCAGTGAATAGTATGTCAAACGTAAAATTACTCATTAGTTAAATCATACCCAATTTAGTCCAAGGATGAATATCAGTAGAAGCTTCAACCAACAAGTAAACAATGCCAAAAGATTCTATGATCGCAAAAACTTCTTTAATGGGCAATGTTCTTCATGTCATAACTTTGGGCATAAGGCTACTCAATGTGTTGCTTACAAAACCATCATGACTAGAGAAGCACGAAATCAAAGGAGCGTAACAGGAATCAAGAAAAGTTCCTATAATAATTTTTCTCCTCTTGAAAATGAAGTAGAATGTTCGATTTGTAACAACTTTTGTCATGAAGAATCTGAATACAAGAGCAAATTTCGGCCATCACTTCAAAAGGAGCAAACATCATTAAATCCCAAGATATGGAGAAAGAAGGAATCTCAATCAGAAAGATGTGGCATAGCTCTTTATGCAAAAGGCCAAGAAAATCAGTGGTACATCGACAACAGATACTCCAAACACATGACAGGTGATAAAGAGAAACTTCATTCATATAATGCTTTAGAAAAGGAAAAGAACATCTCATTTGGAAATGACATTCCAACTGTCATTAAAGGTAAAGGTTTAGTCTTCTTGAAAGAAAAGGTTAAAGCTGGAAATGTTATGTATGTAGATGGTTTAAAGCATAACTTGTTGAGTGTCAGTCAAATGTGTGATCAAGGAAATGAAGTTGTGTTTCGATCAAACGGATGTGTGGTTCATGAGCTTGATACAGGAAAGACCGTGGTCAAAGGAACAAGAACTCCAAACAACTTATACATACTCAAAGGAGGACAACAACAATGTTATCTAAGCAAAACTGATGAAAACTAGCTATGGCATAGAAGATTGAGACATCTAAGCTTTTCTCAAATAAGAAAAGCATGTAGACTCAAGGCAGTTCGTGATCTTCTAGATATCAGCATCCTAGACAATACCATATGCAAACCATGTCAAGTCGGTAAGCAAACCAAAGTTCACTTCAATGAAAAAGAAGGATTAGCAAGTAAGCCTCCTAAACTCATCCATACTGATTTATGTGGACCAACACAGAAAAAGCCACCTTGTGGAGAAGAATACTTTATTTTATTTATTGATGATTTTTCTAGAATGTGTTGGATAGGTCTACTAAAGCATAAAGATGAAGCATTTGAAAAGTTTAAAGCCTTCAAAACTTTAGTTGAAAATGAATCAGATCGAAAAATAAAATGTCTCAGATCTGATCGAGGGGGAAAATTCATATCAGATGAATTCTTTGACTCTTGTGAACATGGAATAAAGAGGCAATTCTCCGTCGCAAGAACTCTTCAGCAAAATGGTGTGGTGGAAAGAATGAAAAGAACAGTTCAACAAATGGCTCAAGAAATGCTTGATGAATCTGGAACTCCTGCAACCTTCTAGGGTGAAGTTGCATTTGCTGCCGTGACTATTCTCAACAAAGCAAATGTTCGGATAAATAGCAAAAACCGCATATGAACTTTGGTATGGTAAGCCTCCTACTGTAAAACACTTTAGAGTGTTTGGAAGCAAATGTTTCATCAAAAGGGCTGATGAAAAACTTGGTAAGTTCAAACCCAAAGCAGAGGAAGAAATTCTTCTTGGTTATTCATTTAGAAGTAAAGGATACAAATGTTATAATAAAAGACTTCAGAAAATTGTTGAAAGCATTGATGTTGTAATTGATGAAGCATGCAGAAATCCGGAACAAATGAAATCAACAGACAAATATGATAGTGAGGAAGTTGGGGAATGCTTTCCCACATCAAATCAAAATGATATAGAAGAAGAAACCAATGAAGCACCAGAATAAGATACAACAGACAAGGAAAAGGCTCCATCCAAGTATGTTTAGAAGAATCATCCAGAATCTCAAATTCTAGGAGAAAAAGGGGCTGGTGTACAGACAAGAAGAACTCTTACAGGGACCTCAAGCTATCTAGCATTACTATCCTCCACCAAACCTCAGAATGTAAATGAAGCCTGTAAAGATGAATGTTGGGTCAAGGCCATGGATGAAGAACTTGACCAAATTGAAAAGAATGATACTTGGGAGTTAGTTCCTAGACCTCATGATAAAAATGTTATAGGAACAAAATGGATATTTAAGAACAAGCTGAATGAAAATGGAGAAGTTATTAGAAACAAGGCCAAACTTGTTTTTAAAGGGTATGTTCAACAAGAAGGTATAGATTTTGAAGAAACTTTTGCACCTGTTGCCAGACTTGAAGCCATAAGGATGTTTCTTACTCTTTCTAGTTTTCAAAAATTCAAAGTATATCAAATGGATGTAAAATCAGTGTTCCTTAATTGAGATTTAGAAGAAGTTTATATTGAATAGCCAGAAGGATTCATTCTTGGAAATGATGCAAAACTCGTATGCAAGCTTAAAAAGTCTATGGTCTGAAATAGGCTCTAAGGGCTTGGTATCAAATATCTACAACAACAAGGTTTCACAAAAGGTTTTGCAGATAGCACTTTATACACAAAGGTTGAAAATGATAAACTGCTAATTATTGTTGTTTATGTTGATGATATCATCTTTGGTAGCAATGAATAATCTATGAGTCAGAATTTTGCTTCAGTAATGCAACAAGAATTTGAAATGTCCTTACTTGGTGAACTTACTTATTTTCTTGGTATACAAGTACAACAAACAAAAGATGGTATCTTTCTTTCACAGACCAAATATTTCAAGCAGATCTTGAAGAAGTACGTAATGGAAGATTCTAAACCAGTATGTACTCCAATGGTAATAGGATGCAGTCTCAGTTCTAATGATGAATCACCTGCAGTAAACCAACCAACTTACAGATCTATGATTGGAAGTTTGCTTTATCTAACAGGTACTAAACCTGATATCATGCATGCAATAGGAATTGTTGGAAGGTTCCAAGCAAATCCAAAGGAATCACATCTCCAGGCAGTCAAAAGATTTTTCAAATATCTTCAAGGAACTCAGGACTTTGGACTATGGTATCCTAAAGATACAGACCTTACTCTTCATGCATATACAGATGCAGATTGGGCAGGAAATGTTGATGATCGAAAGAGCACTAGTGGAGGTGCATTCTATATGGGTTCTCAGTTAGTGTCATCGTTCAGCAAGAAACAAAGTTCGATTGCCTTATCTACAGCTGAAGCAAAATATGTGGCTGCTGCATCTTGCTACACACAACTACTTTGGATGATGCAAACATTGCAAGGTATTCAAATCACATGTACTCCACCCATCTCCATTCTATGTGATAATACAAGTTCCATCAGTATTTCAAAAAATCTTGTCATGCACTCCAAGACCAAGCACATGCCCATTAAGTACCATTTTCTATGAGCACATGTGCTTGAACAAAAAGTTAAATTGGAGTATGTTCCCTCCAAAGAACAGGTTGTTGATATATTCACTAAACCGCTTCCCAGAGAAACATTTGAATATCTCTGACAAAAGCTGGGAGTAGTTGTTGCATCATCCTGCTATTAAATCAAGTTTTCAGAGGAAGGTTATTATACATGGGTTTCATGAAGTATAGTCGCGTATACACGCAGGTTTCTATGGCTGAAAGAGCGTATCTATTTTTCTAACAGAAAAACAGTGGGTCAGACTCTGATATGGGTGCTTTTACTAATATTGATGATTACAATCTGACGATATGCTTTGTTCATTGATTTTTATTTCACTGACAAAGATGACATGATGAATGACTTGTTGACAATGCACAGGTAGCACAGGTTCAAGGGGAGCATTAGCCTTCACACACATTTAGCATTGATGGCATCATGGTTGCTGAGTTCAGCTATGGCTTCAGATACTTATATCATTTGTTGCATAAGTCATGTAAATATCTAGGGTGTGATACGATTTCTTCTGTCATGGTTTATATTTCAATGAGTCCTATTGGACATATGATGTAATCTGTATCCCCACTTTGCATGGGATGGATAATGTAATAATTGTTGTATTTCTGTCATGTATAAACAATTGGTATATCCCCACTCGGTTGGATGGATGAGTCAAATATGGTGTATCCCCACTTGGTTGGGTGATTGACGTATGTATGAGTCATTGGTCATAGGGAGGTCATACTCACTTAGTTGATTTATAGAGTCAAGTTATTCTTTTGAAACATCTCTACAGACTCAGCATGTACTCAGGGGGAGGATGGACAACATAATGTAGATCAAAGGGGGAGAATAACTTGGTCCGCCCTTTGCCCTTGATGTCAAAGGGGGAGAATATTTTGTTGTTGCTTGTTATCTCTAACAGTTTCTACAACTTGCAGTAATCAACACCAACATGGTTTCCATCAAGTCCAAAGGGGAAGATTGTTGGCATTATGATATAAGTGTTGTCCTTGATGGAAACTCACTCACAGGTTAGTTCAGTTTTGATGAAAGGCAACCCACAGTGTAACAAATCCATTCAGATGTAACAGGGCATTAGTATAGAAGAACAGGAAGATAGAACTAAAGTCTACTAATCAGAATGAAGAAGTTGAAGGTAAAGGATGGTGAAAAGAAGTTTAAGATATATACGCAGGCCCACTTAGTCAAAACAACGTATACATGCACGTCCACAGAACAAAAAGCGTGTATATGTATACACACACTCCCGCAAGAGAAAAAGTGCGTGCAGGTTGGAAAATCAAGGAATTTAAGAGTAGAGAATACCAAGGGTCAATACCATGGTATTAGCCCACAATATTGAGCGAAGTAACGATTATTTGATCCCGCCCAAGAATACCACGGATTCTAAGTGGTTTTGGTCCGAGGTATGGAGAAAGGCCTAAAACTATATAAGGAGGAGAAGATCATAAGGCCAAAGTGTGCAAGTGATAAGGGTTTCTAAGGAACACTTCTATCTGAAGTATATTTTATGTTGCAGGGGCTATGTTGGTGATTTGATTTGAAATATTTTGTGCACCTTGAATTTAATGTTGGATCAGGATCATAAGACCTGAAATGACTTATCATTGAATGATCTGATATTGGTTGGGTTAGATCTAATTGTCTACACCTGTTTTATTCTTTGAATGTCATGATCTGGGTTTGTCTAAAGTCTGGAATAGCAGCGAAGTTATGAGTTAATATTTGTAGATCTGTACGTTGGTTCATTTTAGTGAAGTTGCGTATACATGTCGGTTCGGCTCTTCCAAGTAAAGTATGCAAAAGAAAAGTATGTTGTTCAGAGATGATTGATCTATTTGATCAGTACTATTGTTTTACTGTTGTCTGTCAATGACGTCTCCTTAGATCTGAATGTAAAACTGAATGCATAAGGAGTTTGATATCTGATTGATTGATTGTATAAGTGAGAAGGGTGATCTCAGCTACTGTCTGTGTAAGGCTCTGTAAATTTACAGTAGATGTTCATTATATTGCCGGTTGGTACAGACTTGATTCAGAAGTTTTATGCTTCAGTAGTTTTGAAGGTATACACAGGTTTGATTAAAGGAAGTAGTGCATACATGCAAGTTGGGTTCAGTAAAGTAGTGTATACATTCTGATGCATGATTTTTGAAGTTGCAGCTGGTTCTGAATGATGATGCAGGTTTTTGGGTTCAACACAGTGCTCTGGTGACAGTGATCTGATTATTCAGATCAACTGATTGTTGGTTGATGCAGTTTGAGTTTCAAATTTTATGATGGTTCCAGTATGAAAATTTGTTCAAACGAGGCCTTCATCTATATTGTTGTGTACCAGAAGCATCAAGTTTGAAAATTTATGAAACGTGGTCCCTAGAGGAAGAGAGAAGGTCTTAGCCTTCTATAGGCCGACGCCTACATACTAGTAAACACATTAGCTAGTACAAAAGCTAGGGGGTTGTAACTCCCTTCTAGTAGAAGCTAGAAAACGAGAGAAGGTTGTAGCCTTTTGCAGGTGGGTGCCTCCGTATTGGTATGAGTCTGCACTAGTACAAGATTGTAAACATATTTTCTTATTATTAAAAGAAGACAAAGACGACAACAGTAGGTGGTTTTCACCCACATTGGGTTTCCACCTTAATCTGGGTGTTCATGTGTGTTGCTTATGTGTGATGGTTTATTCTGTTTTTACTGCACTGTTTAATAAGTTACTGATGCATTGGTTATAGATCAACACATGATAAATTAACTAAATCGCAAGTTCTCTGGGTATACGTTGGTTTAACTAATCATAGTAGCGTGTATGCGCTAGTTCACTTCACAAAAGTAGCATATGTAAATCTGTTTGGGAAATGAAAAATTATTGATTTGATAATACTGATTCACACCCCCTCTCAGTATTATTTCCAACAACCTACACCCCTCCTAGTAGGCATGGAAATTTCTAAGTCTTGACACATCAGAAATCCCTACTGCATTATTTGGTTTAATATCTCCTACTTGTTCTTTCCATTAACAAGTTATTTATAAATATAAATGCCGAAATAAACACAAATGCAGCCTTCACACATATACAGATCTACAACTGAAATAACTAAGACAAACAGACAAGGGACACCATTATTTTTGGACAAACATCCACGGAAAAACCCAATGCGGGAAAACTAATGCAGCAGATATGAGGGTTTTATTATTATGCAGAATCTAAGTACAACTAAGGTGCCAGAAATGGCTCACCCTTTAGACATGTTCCTTGGCAGAAGCACCTCTCCTTGGAGACAGATATTCTAGCTGATCAGCAACCGAATGATTGATCCCACAATAACTTCGACAGTTCCTTAGCTGGAAAGCAAAAGTTGTTCCAAGCTTCTCTCTAGAACTGCGTCACCCTCTTCTGCTCTGTGTCTGCCTCTCAGCTTCTAGTCTGCCCCACGAAAGTTCCTCAGCGCTACCTCTTCAGTCCAATGTCAACCCTGCTAGTCTTTGCGCAACCTCTACCCTTTGCGTCACTTGCGCTAGCCTCCTCAGCCTCTGTGTCACCTGCGCTGGCATCCTCAACCTCTACCCCATGAAAGTTCCTGAACACTGCCTCTTCATCCCAACGTCAGCCCTGCTATCCTCTATGCAGCCTCTGCTGCCTCTACGTCAACCTCTTGGCCCTCTACGTCACCTACATTGGTCTCCTCAGCCTCTGCGTCAGCCTTCCAAGGCTTTGCGCTGTCTCTCTAGCACTCTCTCTACCTCTCAAATATGTATTTTCGACCTTTTTCCAAACTGCCCCTCACTGCAACAGTTCACTAACTCGATTTCTCAACAAACCCTACCCCAAAAAATCGAATTCTTGATCAACTTGGTGTATCTCCAACTGACTCTCAAGCCTCCTCTTATACTTTTCCTGTTAATGATTCATTTGGCTTGATCCTCGTTATTTAGAACTTTCTCACCCATATTATATCAATACACATTAATATTTTAATTTTCCTAAGTTTAGACTTAGGGTCTCATTAAAAATATTAATTATTTTAATATCTCTCCATCCGGGTGGAATTTCCCCAAATGATTTCTGGGTCTTGGAGATCTCATGTGCCTTAGCCTCTCCACCAATTTTCATGGCTGGATCACATCCTATGCTACCAAAAATCAACACACCCTCTTCGCGAGGAATGTGCTCTAACAATGCTTCACTATAGAAACATCACATTGATCTTCCGCATCGGAACCTGCGTTGATGCTTGGCCTGCTGCCTCACATCCCTTGCACTGCTGCTTCCTGTACTACTACCCATGATACTGCCACTGCTACATCTGTACTGCAACTCCCTCTCAACCTGTTTCCCATGCTGCCCCTAGCACTGCCACTGCTAACTACTGCACTGCAACTCAGTTACCGAGAAGTACGTAACTGACTTCCCCCAAATACTGACATTTTAGTCATTCTGGAAGGCTCGTGATGCTATTATCCTGTGCTCCCTGTACTACCACTGCGTTGTTGCAAACACCTCAGTACATGTCGCACTGCTGCAACCTCCACTGCACTGCTATAGACTTCTGCACTCTAGCATTGCCTTGCCACTCCATCACACCTTGCTCCACCCGACACCTGTCATCATGCTACTTTCATTAAGGGTTCCCGTAGCTAGATGTGATCTAAGAGTTTGGGCACCTCAAGGAACCTGCCCCTATGTAGCTCTTTCGAACTACAACTCTAAATCACCCCACCTCCCTCCTGGAGATGTGGCTGCCATCTCTGCCGAATGAATCTCGAACTGGTTCTCTTCTCCCTCTTTCACTGCTGCCCCAACAAAACTCGGATCTAGATTTCTTCGGCGCTAGAAATCCTCTAAGGAACAAGCTCCTCTAGACTCCCTCTGAGTCTTGATTTCCTTCACAGAAATCCTCTGACCAAATGTAGAATCACTCCTCTCCAATCCTCCTTTGCAACTACAACTCGAATCTGGATTCCTTGGCTAGAAATCTGTCGAGGTAGTGACTCCCTCTACCTTGGTCCCACCTCCTTAGACATTGTTCTGCTTTGACAGAAACAATGTCCCACCATCTCCTTAAATCACAATCTGCCCACAGCTCCCCAAGCTCCGACAACCAAAGAAGCTGAGCCTTTCAGGCTCTACGCAATCCCAACAAACGCTGAATCTTCTCCTCCTAGCCACAATGTCGATCCTTCCTGGCTGAGAAAGATGATCGGGCACTACATAGGTCTAATCTGCCCCTCTCTACCTCTACGTCGACCCTCCTCCTGACTCGAAATGATGATGCAGGGTCTACATCACTTCTTCTCTTGTTGCTTCTGCTCTGGAACAACGCTGTCTCTTGGGACAACTGCTACTACTACAAATTTCAGATTTTTGTTGGTGCCTTCAGTTCTCATGTGATCTGCAATCCTCTGATACCATGTGGAAATTTCTAAGTCTGACACATTAGAAATCCCTACTGCATTATCTGGTTTATTACTCCTACTTGTTCTTTCCATTATCAAGTTATTTATAAATATAAATACCGAAATAAACACAAATGCAGCCTCCACACATATACAGATCAACAACTGAAATAACTGAGATAAACACACAAGGGACACCGTTATTTTTGGACAAACTTCCCGGAAAAAGCCAATTCGAGAAAACTGGTGCAGTAGATATGAGGGTTTTATTATTATGCAATTTCTGAATACAACTAGGGTGCTAGAAATGGCTCACCCTTCAGAGGCTTTCCTTGGTAGAAGCACCTCTCCTCGAAGACAGATATTCTGGTTGATCAACAATCGGATGATTGATCTCACAGCAACTTCGACAGTTCCTTATCTAGATAGTGAAAGTTGTTCCAAGCCTCTCTCTGGAACTGCGTCACCCTCTTCTGCTCTATGTCTGCCTCTCAGTTCCCAGTTTGCCCCACGAAAGTTCCTCAATACTGCCTCTTCATCCTAGCGTTAGTCCTGCTATCCTCTGTGCAACCTCTGCTGCCTCTGCGTCAGCCTCTTGGCCCTCTACGTCCCCTGCATTGGCCTCCTCAGCCTCTGCGTCAGTCCTAGCTACCTCTACATTAGCCTTCCAAGGCTTTGTGTTGTTTCTCCGGCACTCTCTCTACCTCTCGGATATGTATTTTCAGCCTTCTACCGAACAACCCCTCCCTACAACAGTTCACTAACTCGATTTCTCAGCAAACCCTACCCCAGAAAATCGAATTCTTGATCAACTTGATGTATCTCCAACTGACCCTCAAGCCTCCTCTTATACTTTTCCTGTTGATGATTCAACAACCAATATTAAGTCTCTAATCAACAACTAAGATTAGATCTGGCTTGATCCTCGTTTTCTAGAATTTTCTTACCCATATTATATTAATACACATTAATATTTTAATTTCCTAAGTTTAGACTTAGGGTATTGTTGTCGCGTAAGATGTACACCTAAGTGCGGGAAAAGTTTCTAACCTCGCAAGGTATAATCTTTAAGGCACAACCCTCAAAGTAGGGGCTATCACCTATTCGCTACTCACTCCGTTTAAGCTCTCTCGTAGATAAGCTAAGGGGGGTAGTCCCTAAGGATATTTAGAAAGAGGAAACTTGTTGCAACAGCAAGTCTAGGAGACTAAGGGCAAGGAAACTCTTTATCTAAGCAACTCTATTAAAATTATTTAGCAAGCTTGATTACTAAAAGAGCAATGTAAATATTTAACAAGACAATCACAATAAGATAAATAAGATGATGACTAGATTAACAATGATAAACCAGTGCCTTATAACAATGCTTAGAAGAGATTCAACACTTGCAAGATATTTCAAGTCACAAGATAAATAATGTTGCAAGACAAGTATTAGTATATGAAATGGCACAATATTAAAAGATGAGCAGAAAATCTACCTTGCAAGAATAAAAGAAACATGTACTTTGTTTTTTAAAGAGATGTTCCAATAAATGTAACAATATCAATGGACAATGAGCAAGGAAATTAAATGACAATACAAGAGCAGTAATTTAGAATTGCAAGTAAAGATAGAGTGCTCACAAAATAACAATATGTCAAATTAGACAAAACCAAATAGGTAGATGCAAACTAAGCTAGGTGAAATGCAAAATTTAACTCTAAAATGCAAATATTGATACAAGATTTTCAATGGACTATAACTATAGCAATCCTGCTAACCATAGTTACTCAAAAGCCAAAACTGATGATTAAATTCAAAAGAGTTAGAGAAAAAAATTCCACAATGCCTTTATACAGTAGAGAATTTAAGGTTTTCTTCGCTTGTTTAGATGGTTGAACAAGTAAATATTAAAATGAATTCTCAATCGTGGAAAAGGCAGATGAAATTGCTAACAGTTATTAGAAAAATTACTTTAGATCATAAACAACAATTTAAGCAAGGCTGGAAATACTTCAATGAAATCAGATCAAAAGCAACTAGGAAAGTGCAAGATAGAGAATGCAATTAGAAGATGCAATACAGTGTGCAAGTTTTAGTAGCTAGATCAGAGTTAGCAATGAAACTAAATGCAAGGAAGAGCAGTTAGCAAATTAGATCTAAATTTTAAGAAAACAACAAAGCAAGAGAGCCTCCTTCTAGACAAGGAGGCAGGATACCATGGGATTTAGGTCCCAAGCTCACTAAAAAAAACCTGAAATTTTATTAATGAGGTTACAAAGAAGCCCCCTTTAAAAGAGAGAAAATCCCCTTAAGCCTTCAAGAGAGTTACAAATGACAATGCTTTTACAATGACTGATCACTCCTCAAACCTTAATATACCCAAGACAAAGCTACAAGTCGATAAGTGATAGATTTTAATAAGAAATGACTTGCTCCCAAACTCTTTGGAACCCATTGTCTCAAATAACACAATCCTCAAAAAGCTTACACAAAATAAAAAAAATCTTATGATGAATTTCTCAAGTGCTTCATGCCTTTAGCCTTCTCAAAAGAAAATTTCAATGCTCCCAAAGTTTGAAACTTATATGTAGTCTCCTTGCACCAGTGCTGAAAATGCTTTCAACCCAAAACAGAGAACAAAAAAGAAAAAAGGCTCAAATGCTGACAGCCTATTAAGAAAATTGCTCAACCTATTAATTAAGCTGTAGTCTTGAAATTATTGAAGCTTGAAGGTGAATTTATTAAGATTTGGTCTGAGAACTCTTTGAAAACAATCACTGTAAATCTTCTTTTTGTCAGACTTTTGCACAATTGGGAGGAGATCTTTTCCTAATAGGAGGATTAAAATTCCAGGAGACCTTTTCCAAATAGGAGGACTAAAATTCTAGCTCCCTTCAAATGAAATAGGTGACAAGTATACCAGATCTGTCTTTGCTATAAAAGAAGATTAAAAAACCAGTGATAGAAGGTCCTGCACACAAGTATTAGTAGTTAACCTTGCAAGATAATGAAATTACAGATATGTTCAACCAATTTTTCTCACAAGGATAAGCTTACAGTCAACTTGGCCCAAGACTCAGAAAACTATAAAAATAATCTCTGCTAGAAGATGGTTTGAGATCTCTGCAAAACAATAAAGTTGAATCATTTAAAATAGCATGAGAAACCCTCAACTAAAAATGATGATAAATCTACAAAAAAATAAGTGAGGGTCAGTTTATCTCTCCAAACCAAATCAAACCAATAATCAAGAATGATACAAATGCTACCAAGAACTGATTTAAAGTTTAAACACTCAAAGAGCTCTTAGCCTTCAAAAAAATTGATCCACTAGCTACCCAATAATGCTCACAGCGAGTCTAAAGAAAAGGGCAGAAAATGTTCACAATCTTGCAAAGAAATAAGCCCAAAAGAAACATTTAATAAAATTATGTAATTAATTTGTAAAATCCTCAGGCCCTAAAATCCTTTATTTTCTTAAAAAAAAACAAACGAATCAGATTTATAAATTTGTTGATATATAGGGACAAAGAGAAAGTCTGCAATAGCTCTTGGCCTATGAGAAAATAAGGCTCCAAGGCTTACAACCTAGCTCAGAGAATTAATTAGAGTTTAGACCTAAATTTGATTTCAATTTATGGGTGAATTTCTTGAAGCTTTAGATCTAAAAATTCTCTGAAAACCCCTCCTCCTTCAATCTGACTCTTGACACTTGTGGACAAAGGCTCCTCTAAAACTCATGGCTAAAGGGAAATATGCCACAAATGAAAGAAATTATTTTCAAAAAAAAAAGGCAAAACAGAAAAAGAATAATGAGATGGCAACAAACCCTGCAAAAACCCAAAATAAATCTCTAAATCATATCCAACGAGAAAGAGATTTTAATAATCCAGCAGCCAAGGGGATTGAGCCTCAAAAAGGGGCTTGCCGCTAAGCCAGAATTGACAATGAGGCTAGTGAATCCATTTAAAAATTTCGCTGGTCAAATGAGGCCTTCAAATCGATGAGAAACCCTGCAAAAAAATTAATTTGCTTCTGCCAACACAAATGAGGATTAGAAATAAAATTATAAGTTTCTATAACCCTGTTGCTAGCCTAAATCTGATCCACAAAACTTATTTATGACACTGCAAATCAAACCCAAATCGAAATCTGAATTGGAGAACCAAACAAAAATTAAAGAAACCATGCAAATTTTCTGAAGCGAAAAGAGGTTCAGTCATTTATTGCCTAGCTTTGGGATAGAAATAAAAAAAAAAAAAATCAAATAGAGGCCTCAAACCCTAACCATTTAGGCTGGGTGAGGGATGGGCCCACAAATACACTTGTAAAAAAAAGAAATGCCAAAACTTGTGATGTTCCTATGGAGAGCACAAATATATATAAAAGAAAGTCATAAGCATAAAGGTCAAATAATTTTTATTTTTATTTTTGTTTATTTTTTTATTTTTAATTTTTAATGAAGTTTGAAATATTTACAAAAACTAAAGTAAAATATCTACAAATATTAGATATACAAAAAGATTAAAACATAAATAATTCAAATGTCATTTACAACCAATTATAATGTAATTAGCTCTTTAAATAGCAGATTTATTCTATTGAGCACAATAATTTTAAAAGAGATAAATGAGATAAATAAATTTTTCCTATAGCTAAGGTCTAGAAACCCTGCAACAAATTCATCAGATAAATCTTTAAAGTGAAATAAAATGGACTCTCCTATTGAACCACCACTCAAGAGTTGGTCAACTTAAGCAAAAGAATCCCCTTACACTTGAGATTTGTTTCAACGGAATATTCTCTACACACCTCAGAGATATTTTGTTAGCTTCAGATGAGTTATGAAAAATATAATGGAAGAAAATTCTAGCAACTTAAACAAAAGCACACTAGCCACTTCCAATCCTAAAATATTTTCCAAATCTAATACCAATGTAAGATAGCTATACACTAGTAGTTCTACGTAAGCAAATGAAGTAACAAATAAAATTAAGAGTAGGAAATTAAGCTCAAGAATTCATTACCATATCCATAAGAGAAAATCCACAATTTTTCACCCCAAAGACTTGTGTATTATTATTGCAAAATAGAGAAAGCTTCAAGACCAAAAGCCAGAGCACAACATCAAGAGATGATACAATGAGGAGCATATGCTTCCTTATATTGAAAAAATGAGAGCTCTAGAGGCTTCCAAGTGAATAACGGCTAGTTCCATGAAGGTGCACCATTAAATGCTTGATCCATGTCAAAATGATCTCCACTATTAATTGCTTGAGAAAAAAATCGAATTCCTTGATGCTGCCCTTTTCTTGGTGTCAAAGATATTTTTTTCTAACATTTTCTCCTCGAAAAACCCCCATTCTCTTAACCAACTTGGACCATAAAAAATCGATTTTTTGGGGAATTAATTCCTTTTTTCTAGGCTAAAAATATATTCTTGTTTGATTTGTGGAGATTCCCTTCTTGAAAAGTGCACATTCACCTTTTTAATATTTTTCACTTGGAGAGAATTTATTTTTCTCTCATTTTTATTTTTTGACCAAATTTCGGCTAATTGTTTAACCACTTTTTTGTCGGAAAACCTAAAATAAAAAATCAATTAATTTTTTGGCTTAGAATTTTAATTATTTTGGCTAGAAAAATTAATTGATTGATACTAAAGGGTATTAATAATTTATTCCACCCTTAAATATTTAGGCCATGGTGCCTAAATATGAGAGACCATGCACCAAAACATTTTTACATCAAGATATTATAATTAACTCAACCCTTGAAAGGGGAAAACACCTTTAGACATAGACCCTTAATCATTTACCCAATTCTGCGACCAATATGATCTAGCAGACCAAGTGACTTGTAACAAAACAATTTAGCCAATGAGCTTAAATTATTCCCAAATCACTTTTACAAAAGACTCGACTAGAACACTAGGACTCACCTAAGACCTTGACAATAAATTCCACCCTAGCTTTGGGATGAGGTTAGAGGGAAAAAACTATGTCAATATTCCATGTTTAGAAATACGGATAAATCAGTGAGACGAAAAACCTCCTAGGATGAAAATAATCACCAAAATAATAGGCTTACCTAGGTTGTTACATATGTATATGGTCTTACTAGAATCATTTACATTACAAACATTACAGAATGGGTTTATGATTATGATACACTGATGACTGATGAATCCTAGATATCTCACTGCTCAAACATGAAGGAATTCCTTTGCAAAAATTTGCACTGCTATAGGGTAGTTGACACGGAGTGATCAATAGGTCTCATTAAAAATATTAATTATTTTAATATCTCTCCATCCGGGTGGAATTTCCGCAAACAATTTCTGGGTCTTGGAGATCTCATGTGCCTTAGCCTTTCCACCAATTTTCATGGCTAGAGCACATCCGATGCTACCAAAAATCAACAGTAAGACCATGATCAAATATTCAATCATGGAGTCTCATTGAGGCTTAATTGTTCTTGGAATTTTGTCATCACGTGGTCGGTTTGGTAACAATATTATCTACGATGTAAAGACTTGTTCACACATTATAACATATGCATCAATATATTCCAAATAAATTGTATTTAAATTACATTTTCTGTTTATTTCACATGTGTTGCTATCTACAATGTCGATCCTTGCATTCACATAACGTATTTGGCCATGCCTAGCCCATATATCTGTAAGTTAGTTTTCAAATGTATTCATTATTTTATTTTCATCTCATCAATCATGTCAATATGAAAAAATGAATAAAATTATAGATATTTCATCCATAACATAATTCATAATTTAGATTTCATAGCAAAGTTAATCAAATACTAAACTTCATAATGGTATCCATATTTCCACAATGTTAATTTAAATAACATATTGCATATTGGTATCTATGTAGCAGTATTATTAAGAAAATAACATATATCATGTTTTGGTAACATAAAAATTCATTTTTACATGTGATCATCCCAAAATAGTTTTAGGTGTCTGACTTAAAATAGTAAATATATACAATAAGGTTTTTAAGTTTTTCAAAATTAACACAAGTTGGACTATCGTTGACATATAGTCTCTGTATCTTCATAGATAGTCGATCTAGGGCTATACTTGCCCCATTGGACTTTAATTTGATTTACCAGGTGATTCTTGAGTTCATAACGCTGATTGCATACAAGTCCAAAATCTTGAAGTAAATTGTGAATCTCTATCTGATATGATCTTTCAAGTACTCCATGAAATCTGATAATTCCATTTATAAGTAATTGAGTTACGTCAACAACTTCGTAAGTATCTCTTACGGGAATGAAATGGGTGCTTTTCGTTAATTTATCCACCACAACTAGAATGACATTGTACCTTTGTGGAGTAAGAGGTAGCCCGACAATAAAATCCATAGAAATTATCTCCCATTTGGTCATAGAAATGTCGTGAGTTTGCAAGAGACCTACTAGGTGACAATGATCAACTTTCACCCGCTAACATTCAAAACATTTCGCAACGAATTGAACAATATCGCATTTCATGCCTACCCAAAAGAAGAGTTTCTTTGTATCAGCATACATTTTCCTTACACTAGGATGTGCACAATACAATGTTCTGTGGGCTTCCTTAAGGATGGTGTCTCGGAGATCCCCATTACCAGGAATGTACATCCTTCCATGAAATCATAAAATTCCATCATCTTCTGGTTCATATCCTTCATACTTAGGTCCTTTTGGATTTTTACTATCAAGCCCAAATCTCACTTTTAAATACCAAGTGTCTCTCAAGAGATGTTCTAGTACTTTCTTCCTCAAATCTACCATGATAGGTACGAGGGAAAATATCCATGGTCTTCTACTTAAAGCATCTGTAACCACATTCTCTTTTCATTTAATGTATGAAATTCCAAAGTCATTCTCACTTAAGAATTCACTCCATCGTATTTTCCTAACATTCAAGTCTCTTTGAGTAAACAAATATTGTAGACTTTGATTGTTGCTTTTGAGCATAAAGCTTTTCCTTACTAGATAGTGTCTCCATATCTTTAAAGCTAGCACTACAATGACTAACTCTAAGTCATATGTGGCGTAGAATTCTTCATGAGGCTTTAACTTTCTTGAAGCATATGCTATTACTCCACTGTCATGCATTAATACTGCACAAAATCCTTGCTTGGATGCATCAGTACACACAGTAAAATCTTTGTCCATATCAAGTACTTGCAAGATTAGTGCGTTGGTCAACAAGCTTTTAAGTTCAAAGAATCCTCTATGAAATTCTTCAGCCCATTCATACCAAACTCCTTTACGCTAGAGAGGTGTGATAGGCTTTGCAATTTTGGAGAATCCTTCTACAAACCTTTGATAGTAGCCCACTAAAACCCATAAAGTTTTGCACTTCATGTACATTTTTTGGTGTCGGCCATTCCATGATTGCCTTTACCTTCTCAGGATCTATTGAGATTCCTTCACCAGATATGATATGGCCCAAGTAATGAATCTTCTTCTGAAAGAAAGAACACTTGGATAACTTTCCATAAAACTGTTGTTCTCTAAGGCAAGATAATACTATGTGCAAATGTTCTTCATGCTCTTTCTCATTTTTAGATTAGATGAGAATATCATCTAAGAAGACTTGTATAAATTGATCGAGATATTTGCCGAAAACGTTGTTTATAAGGTTCATGAATACTGCTGGTGCATTGATCAGCCCAAATGGTACCACAGTGAACTCATAATGCCTGAAACGTGTTCAGAATGCAGTCTTAAAGATATCGCTTTCCTTAATACTTAGTTGATGATAACCTGATCGTAGATCGGTTTTTGAAAAGACAACAACTCCCTTCATTTGGTCAAAGAGATCATCAATTCGAGGCATTGGATACCGATTCATTACTGTAGCTTGATTTAAGTCTTGGTAGTCTATGCATAATCGCAAGGAACCATCCTTCTTCTTGACAAAATTTACAGGAGCACCCTAAGGTAAAATATTGGGTTGAATGTGTTCAATATCCAATAGTTCCTTCAAATGAATTTGTAATTCATGAAGTTCTGGATCTGGCGTTCTATAAGGTGTTTTAGAGATTGGTTTTGTATTAGGTTTCAATTCTATTGTGAGATCCATCTCTCTTTCAAGAGGTAATCCTGGTAATTCCTTTGGAAAAACATACTGAAATTTCGATAACACCGGATATTTTTCTAAGGACGATCCTTTCTCTTTGCTTACTTCTTGAACTACATATACCTGACAACATTTTCTTAAGCAATGTGTTATTTGCATTGTTGAGATGAAGCGTAAAGATACTTTCCTCTTAATACCTCAGATTTGGGTTGTCTCTCCATTATTTATACAAAGAATTGTTTTCTCGTAGTAGTCTACCCATGCTCGATGAGCTTCTAACCAATCTATTCCTATAACGAGGTTGTAAGTTTCTAGGGTTGTAACATATACTTTTAACTTAGTCAAACAAACCCCTAGATCAGCTTTGCATTCCTCAACACTTAAATCTACGGATTGAAGCTCTCCTGAAGCCATTTCTACTTTTCTGAAATCGTTTTGCTTGCAGGTTACCAACCCATATTTATCTAATGCATATGATGAAATGAAACTATCAGTTGCACCAGTATGGAATAAGATTTTGATTTTTATACCATTAATAGTACTCGAGGATTCCACTACAGTGGATTGATGTTTTGCTTGGTTGTTGTTGACCACTGGCTGGATTCTATGATTGCCTTGGGTATTTGACGATGATTCTTTTCCTTCTCGACGCATTACATTTGACAAGGCCTCCGAACAATCATGCTTAAAGTGTGGTCCTCCACATCCCCAATAATTAACCTGGGATGGTCCCCTTGAGTCAAATTGTGAGTTTCTTGACAACAAACTTCGTCCTCTTAAGCTACTTCCTCTCGTGTTTCTTTCTCTATTAGTAGTTCCTTGAGATTTCCATGGACTTGTGTTTGACAATTCATGAGCTATAGTATTAACTGTCATGGGAGCTCCTGCTCCTACTCCTCTCGGGGTAAATCTATTACCATAACGAGGTGGTCTCGAGCTACCTCCCTTGAAGAAGTTTTGGGAGCCTTCCCTATAAATCTTGGCTGCAAAGGTCTTGATGGTTTGATGTTGATTTGGGGTAGCATCGGATGTGTTCTAGCCACAAAAATTGGTGGAGAGGCTAAAGCATATGAGCTCTTCAATACCCAGAAAGGGTTTGGGCAAATTCTAAACAGTTTGGGAGATATTAAAATAATTAATATTTTTAATGAAGTCCCTAAGTCTAAACTTAAGGAAAATAAAATATTAATCCAAATTAATATAAAGTTGTGCTAAAATGGTCCAAAAGTCATGGATCAAGCCAGATCTAATCATAGTTGTTGATTAGGGACTTAATCTCAGCCGTTGATTTGTCAACGAGAAAAGTATAAGAGGAGACCTGAGGGTCACTTGGAGAACACACCAAGAGATCAATATTTCAACTTTCTGGGGCTAGGTTTGCTGAGAAAGTTGAGAGAGTGATTTGGAGTTGCCACTGAGGGGCAGTGAACACAGAAGCAGAGAGGCAGAGATAGTGTCGGGAGGATCAGCACAATAGTCGGGAAACCTGACACAGAGGGCAAAAGCCGGAACTGCCGGAACAGTTGGGAAAGCTGATGCAAAGGGCAGAAGCCGGAACTGCCAAGAACAACCAGAACTGTAGGGAACTGTAGGAACAGCCAGGAAACCTGACACAAAGGGCATAAGCTGGAATTGTTGGGAACAGCAGGAACTGCCGGAACTACTGGGAAATCTAACATAGAGGGCAGAAGCCGGAACTACGAGAACAGCTGGAACTGCCAGGAAAGCTAACGCAGAGGGCAGAAGAGGCTGACGCAGTCCCTAGAGGCTGACACTGGGGTTTTTCGTGGGGCAAATTAGAGCTAAGGAGTTGCCGGAGTGTTTATCCAGGGTTACAGTCGAAGCATCTGTCTCCGAACGAGAGATACTACTACTGAGATTTTTCTCTGTTGGGTGAGCCAGATTTGGCACCCAGATTATATTATGAAACTGCTTAATAAATCAAACCCTCAGATAGTTGCACTGGTTTTCCTGCATTGTGTTTTTCCAGGGACATTAGTCCAAAAATAACGGTGTCATTTGTGTGCTTGTTTCTGTATCCTTTAGTTGATGATCTGTAATGTGTTGAGCATGTACTTGGATTTATTTCCAATATTTACATGGTAAATAACTTGTTAATTAACAGAACAAGTAGGTAGGAATAAATCAGTAAAGTGCATGAAAGGTTTCTAACGTGTCAGACTTAGAAATTCTAACATCTGACATCCCTTTTTATCCCCAGATGCTCCTCTGCATAATGGCCACATTCAACTGTCTCGGCTACTAATGATGGCTTCCACATCCTAACCATGGCCCTAATTCAACGATTTAATCCATATACAAAGCGCTTAGCGTGGCACTCATCAGTATCCAAATAAGGAATATATTTCACAAGCTCTAAACCTTATCTCATATTCCTCCACTGTTTTGTTACCTTGGACTAACATATGAAATACTCCGGTTTGCTGCTCTTGAAAGTAAGGTGGAAAGTATTTAGCACATAATCTTTCCTTGAACAACTCGCAGGGAACATTATCCGCTGTGAGGTGTAATTGTTTTTCCAGATTTCCCCAGCAAACCAAGGCACTTTCCCTTAATTGAAAGATGGCAATCTTCATCTTGGAAGTAAAAGAGTACTCTCTTAGAGCAAAACACCTGTTCATTCCTTCTAGCCATGCTTCGACTCATTTTCCAGCTCGTCTTCCTGAAAATTTTGGGAATTTTATCTTTTGCAGCGCCCTAGAAATATCTTCCTTCGGTTGTCTATAATCAAAACCCATGGGCTCCCTTGGGTTTATTTCCTTAAGTTCAGGTTGCTCTTCCTTGGTATTAGCTATTGGCAGCCCTTTTAATGTTTCCAAGATGGCTTCCAATGAGCGCATTATAAGGGTTAACTCAAGTACTGAAGCAGTTGGCGTTGATGAAGGTCTCGGTGGCGGCGATGGAGATGACAACGACAATGGCGATGGCGACGATGGTTGCGTTAGCGATGGTGATGCTACCCGATGGCGTGTCATCATTGATATGTATTTACCATCGCAGTTTTCCCTGGTCATATAATAAGATTATAGAACTTTGAGGTACAATTTAGATTCAATATATATAATTTTATAAATTCAAGCTTAGATACGAGTATATTCTTTTCTTCTTTTTTACCTGCAAGCAGGTCTTACTGATACTAAGATCGAACAAGGTGGTATTGCTACCTCCTTATCTTAATGAATGATGTTCTATCCCGATGTGTAATAATACTTTTCAAAATGCATAAATCTTTTTAAACTATATATATATATATATAAAATAAAATAAATATTTTTCAAACTTTTATAATAAAAATTATAAATTTTCTAACTATACAAGTAAACAACCATATGATATATTTACTATTCCTCTTCAAAATCCCAAAATATACTCACCAAATATCACTTGCTAAATATCTTCTTATTTAGATATTGCTAATTTTAAATTTATTAATCACAAAATTTATCGACATTTTTAAGTTTTTTCAGTAAGAACAAAAAAAAAGCTGCATTATATTCATATAAGATGAGAATATACATCATGTGGCAGATAGTATATGGAAGACTATATATCATGAAGAAACTGATGATAAGACTTATATATCCCTGTAGTATGACAATGAGATAATAAGCCCCCAGTAGGACAATATAAGACCAAGTACCATCTCAATACATTAAAAAAATTTAAAGATGTCTGCATAAAAACATCAGAGAAGATGATAGTAAAAGGATGGAAAATATATTTACAAGATCATCTACCTACCAAATATAGAGGGTCATGTTAATAGAGCCAAAGAGGTGCATTCAAAACGTACCAGAATTGTGAGAAGAGATCTGTAAGCTATGTACTACGGAGACGAAACTCTACGATTTCTTGCTGAATTTCTCCCACAATGATAAATACCTGCCAAGATTGATTTGTAGTGGAGAGACCTGCTTTTGATAGAGCATCAACTTCCAAGTTGTAAGACCTTCCAATATGTTGAATGGAGTAATCAGTAATCATGGTGAGTAGGCCAAATAGATGAAATTCTATCCAACCATCCCAAGAGATTGATGTTTTGAATGTGATGTACAGATTTCACATGATCAATAATCAGTTTGGAATCACCAAAAATATGCAGTCCAAGTATACCAAGGAAGTCACAAAAGTAAAGGAGGCCAGCTAATGCCATAACTTCAGTGTTGTTGTTCGATCCCTTGCCACCATTCCAAAAGATTTGGATAGACTGATCCACACATGGAATGATGAAAACTCCACAAGCACAAAAACCGTTCGAGGCAGCCCCATCAAAGAATGCATGTATCGACATTTTTAAGTTACATGTATTAAAATAAATTTTAAATTATAACATTGAATTATGTATTGCAATACAAAATTATAGCCTATAACCACCAATAAAATGTTGTAAAAAGATATAACAATATCTCTTCATAGGCATAATTACATTTAATTAACATTGATATGAATAATAAACAAATAATTTTAAACGAAATAATTTTTTTTAATTAATAGAAATTAGTTAATCTACATTTATAATTAATACTAATCATTTTAGTTAAACTCTAAACATTTTTCTAAATCATAATTTTTTAAAAGTAACGTTTAACAATCATATATTTAATTATATTTAAGAGTACTCTAAATTAGCAACATCGCTAATTTATATTATTCTAAATTTGTTTCCAAAACATTTATCAATTACCTAAAACAGTCAAACTTAGTTACATTATAAATTAGCAACATCACTGGTTTACGTTCTTATAAACTTGTTTTATTAAAACGTGAAATAATCAGAAATTTAGGGTAGCTGGTTTTTTTAAGTTAATTTAGTAATTGAAATAATAATAAAATATAGTCTCAAAGTCGAAATTTGGCCACCCTGATTTCACTCAGGGCGCCTTCATTCATACGACGAGATTACCTAAAACACAACGCAAAGCCTGAATTCAAGAAATGGATAATATTTTCTTTTCGCGGCCAGTACTTCAAGCGTCCGACACCCAGCGTTTGACTGAGCTAAGACACGGGTGTATTTATCGTGACTGCCGAAAAAATATATACGTGATGAAATTATTAATATGTTCTTTCCTCCTTAATTATTACCGTCGCGATATATATACCAATATTATTACAACTTTATGTTTTAAATCGATGAGAGATGAGATGAGAGATGAGATATGGTATTTTTATTGTAATTAAGTGTATTTGGTATGAGTTAAGAAAATATATATATATTAAAGTGTTTAATTTCATTTATAGTCATCAATCAAAAGTATACATGGAGGGTAATCAAAAGTATACATGGAGGGTAATATTTCTTGGGAAGACAAAATTCTTATTATTCAGTTAAGGATTAATTTTTATAAACTAATTTTTATTACTCAGTTAAGGACTAATTCTCATAAATTCTGTTGTGAAACAGGGTGCTCGAAAAAGCCGAAAGAAGTGTGGAAAGAAAGAGTGCATTTTTTTTCTAGAAAAGTGAAAACAGAAGAACAGTTCATTTTAGAATGTGAGGCCTTCAAAGACAAGAAGGGAAAATTAACCAGATATGCTGGCCGCTAGCTCTTGAGATAATTTATTTAGCTAGGGGTTTGTGGAGAAGCTAGCTCTTGGGATAATTTATTTAGCTAGGGGTTTGTCCAGATGCTGAGAGCTTTTATTGCGAAACTTCACAAAAAAACAAAAAAGACTGAATACATCAAACAAATGATTTTATTGTGAAGCTTCACAGAAAAAACACTAAATACATCAAACAAATGAATAAACAATCTATCCCATAGTCTATTTTAACCTCATAAATGTTAAAATAATTTAATTTTTTTTTATTATAAGAAAAAAAATTATCATTGTGGGTATGTTTAAAACCGTGTTAACCTATATTACACTTTTGCCTTAGATTATAACCTTATTATTAACCGGTTGAAATGTGATTGCCATATATTAAATACGGCATATGATTTATGTTGCATAAAAATGTCGTAGGTTATAATATGGCAATGGAATCATATTAATACGGTACATTCAAACCTTACACCCATATTATATCATATTTGTAACTTTATGAGTATCGCTGTGATTTACACATGCCACAACTTTCCCATCTACTGGAATGGTCTCTACAGGTGGAATCAATATAAAATCTCCAGGACGAATTTCATCCGTCGGCACTTCAAAACATGCAGCATCACTGGGGAACACCTCATTTTAGTCAATATAGAACCACCATCGGCAGGGACTACCAGGCGTGACTGAGAAGATCCCAAAGAGAGAAGACTTTTCATGTTACTGAAACTTAAAGCCTTGCACGCTCCTCTAAAGCACGCCCGAGTAATACGAATCCAAGTAATATGACCGGGTCATCAGAGAATGAAGCATCCTAATTAAGACCGGGGTATGCCAAAGAAACCTCATTTATAATGAAAACAGATATGCATCCAAATCCAACCAGCGAGTTCATGTTTGTGGACTTCCGTATAAAAGCTCTAAATCCATCTGTAAGTAGATTTCGTTAGAAATTGTAATTATTCCCGTAGGATGGGTGGGTTAAAATTAGAGAGTCAGTTAACTAAGTATTGAGTAAATTCCAATGATGGATGAAACGTTAAATGCAGTCTATATTTAAAGTGTGAGTTAACTAAGTGTTGAGCATTGAGTTAAGTTGAGTTAAATGATAGACAATTTTTAGTATGTGGTTGTATATTAAATTAATTTAGGCGAAATACCCTTCACCCTATTCATTGTAAGAATAAATTTTTATGTGATCAATAAAAAAACCACAACTCAAGTTTTTGTATATCAATTTTATATTTTGTCTCTCCTACCTTTCAACCAATTAGTTACAAAGAGACAAGGAAAGCAGATTAGCAGTAAATAATTTTTCCTCTTATTTGAGCTATAACGCCCATTACAGTGGTATCCAAGGCGCTATAACGCTCGTGAGCTTATCATCACGCTGATTTCCTTCGATTTTGGTAGCGTTAGAGAAATAACGCGGGACTTCTATCTCGTGGATAGCATTAGCACGTAGCACATCATAAGAAGAGACGCGTTAACAGAGCAAAGAACATATTTTTTTTATAGGATCGAAAGTGTTTCCGGAGCCGCCAAGTCAGCATGCTGGTTTGCATAGTAGCGTGGAGCTATGGATTCGCTGGCCTAAGGTTTGAAGTTTGACGGCAAGTCAAAGTCACGTGGGTTTTTTTTTGCCAATATTAAAAGACCTTTTCAATATTTATGTGACATATTTGTTGTGGTATGGTATTAAAGTGGTTTTTGTTAAAGGAGCTTTACAAAGTGGTTAACAAAGTTTTTAAAAGGTTCCCTGAAAGCTTTATGAAGGAATATTATAAGGAGTTATAAAGGGGTTTGAAGGATAGAGGATTTGAAAAGGTGTTTTACCTTTTTATTTAACACAAAATTTAAAGCTTAAGGCTTTGTAAAGTTTGTTGGTCCATAAAATATTTTGTTTGTTTTTGTGAAGCATGACGGTTTTTTTTTTTGTTGAAGATTGTGCTTTATGGAGGTGCAAATTGAAAACCATATTTTTTTCAGGGGTGATATGAAAGACAACCTCATGTAATCAGCGAAGTAGTTATAAAATAGAGGAATGACCGCAGCCATGGGTCGCAAAATGCAACTGAAGCATATTAAGAAAAGAAATCGAAAAAAAGAGGCAAAGGTCATTGCCATAGTTAGAGAGGGTTAGGCTGCAGTGAAAGAACTAAGAAGTCTAGCTGAAGACAAAGAAGAAATCGAGGGTGATTTGTATAGCTTTGATCTGCTACCACCTCCTATGTTTACAGGTAAATATTTTGATCATTGGGTTATCAAGATGTCAACTTTTCTTAGAGCTAAAAAGTTAATTGAACACGAGTCTAATAACCCATATGATGAAGTATGCGATGCTTTAACATTGAATTTTATAAAACAAGCATTGGATGAGAAGTGTTTGTTCAAGGTAGCAAAAGCTACAACTTCCAAGGAAGCATGGAAGATCTTGGAAACAGAATTTGGCACAAAGGAGAGTGACATGCAACATCAGGTTATGTCACAAGCAAAGAAGTCAGTCATAGCTCTGAGAGTAGATAAGCAAGACTCTGAGAGGAAACCAAAGTTTGGAGAATCCCACTCAAAAATGGATGATGGTTGTCAAGACCATAAAATTGAAACCCATTATGCACGCATGCATATTCATGAAGAAGACAAAGCAAAGATTGCAGAGAGAGAAGTTGAAGCCTCTGTTTGTGAAGCAAAGCAAGAGCATATTAATGCTTAAGGACTCCACTGTAATGTGGATGATGCAGATGATGGTGAATCACACTGTGATGAGACATGTGGATGATCACTGCAAAGTGATATGTGAATTGGTGAATCCATCCGCAGTTGATGGATTTGATGAAGTTGAAATTGTCAATAAAATTGACAATAAGCACATGAATGTTCAAATATGGCACCATAGTGTGGATGGACATTATGTTGATGATATGTGTGGTTTCTTTTTTGAAACAGGGATTGATTGTGACAATATGGTAAGCACAGTGTTAGATGAAACATTAACGGTTGAAGTTGCCATTGTAGCAATAAGATATGAAGCAGTTGGAACTGCTCATGAAATAGTATGTCATCTAGCAGGAGTTGATGATCAAGAACATGCTACAGTGATTGACGAGTTTTTTATGAGAATATCCATTAACAGCATAACAGTGGAAGACAACCTCCATGCAGTGGAAAAGAAAACAGAGGTAGAGCAAGAAGCTCTCACTAAAAAGAGTCATATTAAAGATGTTTTTAACATTGTTTTTGAATATGCAGGTGTTCAAAATAACATGGGCAAAAATGTTGAAAACAAGGTTGTTAATAAGTTTGACGCAGATTTGAAGCTCATTGAAGAATGGATTCAAAAACCAATAGAACAAATCGATGTGAGTCTTAAAGCAACAGCTGGAATAAAAGAATTGAATGAAATGGTGAATAATGATCTTGAGTGTGCAGATTACAAGAAAAAAACAGCGGTACCTGATAATGAAAGTGAAAAGAATAATATGGATGTTTCTGCAGACAAAGATGAATGCATTGAAACCATTTTTCAACAATTTGCTATCAAGAAATATGGCAGAAAGAAAGTCATGAATATGAAGAGCAAAGAAGACAGTTTGAAGACGCAATGTTGTGGTAAAGTCCATAGTTGAATGAATATTTGAAGAGGAAGATGTAGAAGACATGATCCAATTATTTTTCAAAACAAGTTCAAAACAAGACAAAGAAAAATTGCAGCAGCAGCAAATGAATAAAGCCTACAGCAAGAAAGTTCAACAAAGAATGAAGCAATTTCGAGGATATAGAATGTGGAAGCAAAGAAAAAAAAAATGCAAAATTGTAAAATTCTTGAGTCATTGTAAGCTTAGCTAAAACATAGACCCACAGGCATGTTTATGTGATTGTTAAGTCATGTTGAGTCATGTTGAGTCATACAGTCGTAATTAAAGGGGAGTGTTAGAAATTGTAATTACTCTCGCATGATAAGTTGGCTAAAATTAGAGAGTAAGTTAACTAAGCGCTGAGTTAAGTCGAGTGATGGATGAAGTATTAAGTGTAGTCCATATTTAGAGTGTGACTTAGCTGAGTGTTGAGTGTTGAGTGTTAAGCGTTGAGTCAAGTCAAGTGATAAACGACTTTTAGTGTGTGTTGCATGTTAAGTTATTTTAGGCGAGCCGCTACCTGGAAAAGGTTAAATACCCTTCATCGAGTTCATCGTAAGAATGAAGTTTTGTGTGATCAATAGAAGAGCCGCAACTCATGTGCTTTTGTGTATGAATTTATGTTTTGTCACCTCTGCCTTTCCAACAGATCTCTCTCGGGTCCTAATAGCGCTTCCAAAGTCGTCTCGTACTTGAGGTAGGCATTTTCTAATATTCCCAAAAGGAAACCAGTGGGTACATGGACACAGACAGAATGCAAGAAATGAACACCACACGTTCTGCAACGCAATGTGACTAAAGCCCAAGCAAAGGAAACACTATTACTTCTCTACATCGAATCTTTTTTCTTATCATTTCTTCCCATTTCTTCATATTACTTCCGACACTTAAAGCTAACTCCTTCTTCTTTGACGAGAACCCATACTCTGTCAAACTACGCGTCGGCTCTATGGCCACGACATTAATATTCAGAGAATTTCCATTTTCACGGATACCACAACGATTGTATTGGTGTGTCATTATCCATTGGTATTATGACAATATCGTCCTTAATATACGTCGTTGATTGTTAGTGCGAGCTACACATCAATAGAGTTACGTTAAACTACGCAAGGTCACTTGGTATTGAGGGTTATCGACACCACGATAAATTTTAACACTCTTTAGGGAAGATACAATAAAGATGGGGCTTAAGAGTTTGGTCGAATTTTGCAGCGGTAGTCAGCCACTAATTATTCAAGGGAGCCAGGGTTTGTAAAACCCAAATTGGGCAATTTAACTAGAGAATTTATTTTAACCCATCAGTATAAATCCCTAGTTTTGAAACTTTAACCAGACAGTAACTGAAATTATGTAACTGAAATTTTAAAGAAGAATTTAACTTCAAGAGAATACATGGTAATCCGTTGAAGGTGTTGTTGTTCCCACTACTACAGTTGCCAAACAGTCTTTTACCTCCCATCTTATCTGGAGTCTACCTATATTGTCCCCAGTACCGTCCGCAGATGATGACAAATTTTTTGACCCCGTACCCAAAATTCCAAGAATAATCAGGCTCAATGTCTGACTCTGTTAGAAATTCTTGTTCCTCTCCCCTAAGACTCACCCCCAAAATCCCTTATATGCTTAACTCCACCGTCTCCTAATCTTCTCGTTGTAGGCCTCCTCCTTCCACTATTTCCTCATTCCTCTTTGTTGTCACCTCTACCATATTCTCGACCCTTCTTTGTTTTTGGATAGAATCAGTTGAAATCTAGACCCTTCTTTGTTTTTGGATAGAAGCAGTTGAAATGAATCTGAGTGGTTTATTTATTTAGTTTATTTTATTATATTTAATTTCTAATGTAACTAAATTATATTATTTATAGATTTTAAACAGATTGCTCTATTTAATATTTAAATAAATAAAGGAAAGAAAGAAGCAGCGAGAAGACTTAGATGGCGAAGGAAGGCAACCAATAGGGAAGGAAAGAGAACAAAAGATCGGGAAAGACAGAGAAAAAGATGAAAGGCTTGGAGCCATCTGCAAGCAAAGATCCGAGGAAAAGAGGAAAGGAAAGTATACAGAATCTCAACAACGCATACTATGTAGGAACCCCAGCCAAGGTGAAAGTTGTCATCTCCGAAAAGGAAAGAGAACTAAATGCTAACATCAAAAATGAAGAGATTCAAGTAAAGGAATGAGAGACAATAGTCAAAGATCCAGGCAATACCAGAGGCGTCAAACTTTGTTTCGGCAGACCATCCAGCAATATTGGGCTATGAAAAACATCCTAGCTAGAGCAATGACCACCTACAAGGAAACAGAAGAACCAAAAGAGGACAGACCAATAGAACCTAGTCTAAAGGATCTTCAAAATGAGATACAGTCTGTCCAAATGCAACTGTATCAAAACAATTTCTGCCTGAATAGGGTTGAACAGAATCTCCAAACTATGATGCAAAGCGAAGTATCGGGGTCGAGTGCGAAAGCTCAGGCCCAAGTTGATTCTTTAGATGAATGAGGAATTCCTACTAGTTAAATTTTATTTTGATGACGGTTAACATTTACTTTTTCAGTGTGAACCATATAGAAGATAAGGCAGCCAATGTAGCATGGACGATTAGAATCACTTTGTTTAAGTTTTGGACAGCGTTTGATGCAGACAGGTGGCCAACAGACCTAGTTTCCTGCGGGCAGGTTGAGGCCACCTGCAATTTTGTTGAAACCAGAAAGATTATTATGAAATATTAATAGAAAAGGAGATCTACCAAGCTTACACAAATATATATATAAAGGATTGATCATATATCTGTAGGTATGTAAGGGCGGTTCACATATCATGGCTCGACTCAATATATTTATTTAGGAATTTATTTCGATACTCAATTCATGAACTTAAATTTAGACTTTCCTTAATATTAGCCAGTATACATACTAGTGCACTACGTGCGGTTCATTCATATGTGACTATCATATGGATGTCCCGTATGCATGCTAATATTCACATTTTGTTTGTAATTATAGGTGGGTCATTACATCAGCCTAGAAGAGATCAAGTAGGCCTAAGGACATCAATTGAACCTCCCTTGAAGCCTATAAATAGAAGCAAGTCAAATTCATTTGGATCATCTCATCTCAAGCAAGTTCGATATCTCTAAGGAAGTTAGAGAAGTGCGAAATAGGTCTAAGGAAAAGAAGAAAAACGAAATTTTGGTTCCCCTCTCTCTTTGTTTCATGCCCTACTTTGGGAGATTCAAGTCTTCTAAGTTTCGCTGATGCCGGAAGTAGCACGATGCCGAAAGTTGTTACATAGTTGAAGTTGCTAGAAGAGAGGTCGAAGATCTAGGAGGCTGACTTGGTGTGTAGGGAAGGTTTGGTCTTTGTCTAGGGTGAAGAGTCTCAAAGAATACTATTGAAAGGAAGATAATTTTGACTGAGTTTTCCCCTCGAAGGGGGTTTTTCCCTGGCATAGTGTCTTTATTTGGTGTCCATTGTTTTATGTACTTTCATTTTGGTAATCGCTTGATGAACTAAAAAAAGAAGATATAAAGAAAACTTAATAAGAAGTTAAGAACATCACAAGTAATTATTGAGTATAAGAAAATCCTTTTGCCTTCCTGATTTTCTAACATGGTATCAGAGCTTTGGTGAAGAAAGAAGAAAAATGCAGTGTCAAGCACTTAATCAAGGAACCATTCAAAAGGGTTATTTCAGGGAAGAAGTCCACTATATTCAAGAAAGATGTCTAACACAATCAAGGGAGAGAACAAACTTGAAGGAGCTTCAAACTACAGGTCTTGGAAGAAGAGGATTGGCCTCATCCTTGAAAAGAAGTAGAGCCAGATGTTGACCACTACGTGTCAACGAACCATAGTAGTACACCCCTTTTTCTTCCGCAAAAAGGATTGCGCCTGATCGATGTGTCTGTGCCGTCCAGCTTTCATCATCAACCTGATTGTCATGTTATAATGTAAACCCATTCTTGCATGTATATGATGTAAATAATCTCAGCAAATCTGTGTCATGTACGAAATTGCCTAAGTAAACCTATTACCTGGTGACGATCTACATTCCGAGAGGTTTTTTGTCTCACCGATCCATCATCGAATGGTTGGCAAAGTTTTCCTTCAACCTTACCCCAAAGCCAGAATGAATTTTGTCACTGGGGTCTTAGGCGAGTCCTAGTGTTATAGATCGAGTCCATGTAAAAGTAATCTGGAAACAATGCTAACTATTTGGTTAGGTTATTTTATTACAAATTGCTTAGTCTGTTGGATTATATTTGTGTCGCAGAAATGAGTAGTCTGTGAGGATCTATTTAAGATGGGTTTCCCCCCTTGTGATGTAAAAGATATGAAAATAATGATGTAAAGTGTCTTGAGGGTTGGAAAATTAATTTATTCCCTCATAGGTTAATTAATTAAATTTTCTAGCCAAAAATTAAGTAAAATCCTAAGCCAGAAATTTAATTAATTATAGATCCTAGGTAAATTTAAATTTTCCAAAGGCAAAATTCGTGAGTCCTTAAAATTCAAATTTTAAAAAGTCCCAGGACTAAGGTAAATTAATTATTTTGCTAAATTTTAAGTCTTTGGTCCCTGGGGTTTAAGTCAAAGTCAAATTTTTGAGGAAATTAACTCAAAAATTTTATTTTTGAGTTAATTAAAATGCACTTAATTGAAAAAATCGAATTTCTTCAAGAATTTAATATTTCGACGGATGAGATTAAAGGAAATTTTAATTCTCATCGACAATCGAGATTGTTTTGACAAGGATCACTCAAACTAGTCGTCCGAAGATTTATCTTTAAATAGGAGGTCATTTGTTAGTTGAGATCATCCGATCTTTAAGTCATGTTCTAATTGAAAGCTCTCTTATAATCTTTTTATGAGCAATAAAGAAAGACTTTGGGGTTAATTTCTGTTGGTGTTACTCTTCCTGGGAATACTATGAGATATGTCATTTTCATGCATAGATTTCTTTTTATCCATTGATAATGGCTTTCTGAAGAGTGATTTGAGCACAGGTATCCTGCTCAGTCACTAGGGTTTGAATGGTAATTAAGTTTTGAATATAATAGTAGGTATCTCTATTAAATCTGAATTTTATTATCATTTTCTCGCTCTATGTTGATGGCCGAATTGAGTTTTGCAGGAAAGTATTGATTTTTAAATCATCATGCGTTCGGGGAAGTTTTTAGTTGGACCAGCGAACACCTGATTCGTATTTTCTGAAGAGCCCATCTTGATTGGATCCTAGGCTTATCATCAAAAATTTTATTGGTGATACATGAAGGGTTTTGGGCAAAGCACCTCCGTTTAAAATTAAAATTTCAAAATTTTCTTGTGCTAAATTGATAAATTTGGCTTTTAAGAGCCTTAGATTATCAGATCTAGGAGCAGAGTTAGACTCACACTTGCCATATCTGGTAGATATGCTGTTCCTGTGCATAGATTTGTAAAAAAAAAATAAAAAATAAAAAATAAAAAAATAAAAATAAAAATCTGACTAGGGTTTCTGGGGTTTCATTTATTTTTGTATATCCAGGTTCTGGTTGTTTGTATTTTCAGGTACATGTTGCAGATCTGAAGGTGAAGTTTGATTTTGAAGCCAAATCTAGGCCCTGGAGGATAAGATCTGGCCTCAAAACCAGCTTTGGAAGGGCCATTAATTTTGCAGTCCAAGGGTTTTCAAATATCTTAAATCTAGAAATAATCTTACGAGGGTTTCATTGATAAATCTGAAGTACAAGTTTGAAATTCGTTTTATCTCTGGGTTGTCTGGAGTTTGGGCTGCTTTCTTGGGACTCTCGAAATCGTTTTGCAGAGATACTGTCCAGATTTGTTGCAGTCTAAGGGTTTAAATTTTTATTTTTATTTTTTTTATCTGGAGAAATTTTCAGGGGTTCTGACTCCTAAGCCATAAAAATATATTGACTAGGGTTCAATTGTTTCGAGGTTTGCTTTGGGCTTCTTGAGGTTGTTGTTGATTGTCTGGCAGCTTTGTCTACATTTTTTTCTCCTTGCTGAAATTTTAATTTTTTTTAAAGAAAGCCTTGCAGCCCTTGCTGCTCTCAAGCCTGCCAAAATTGTTATCATTCCTGCAACTTACATCTGCCATCCCTGTTGTTGTTCCTCATATCTGCAAAGTCCATACTCGACTTCTTCCACCGCCCTCCAATCCTTTCGCAACCACCAATCTCCATTCTATTGTCCACGCCTCTCCCAAACGTGCAGTTGTATCCGTCCCTGCTGTTCGTGGCTCCCTTCTTGGTCTCTCCTTCATAGCAGAAACCTGCTGCCTCACTTCCATTCTGGCTACCAAACCTGCAACAAACCCTCGCTCCCAAATCCTACACGCCTTCCTCACACTGCCATCTCTCTGCCGTCCATCCTCCCATCGTGGCTCTTGTCCATCGTCGAGCCCTATCTCCTTTCTGCATGCCGGCAAGCATATTCCCCATCGCATTTTCTCTGCCCTCATCCATTACGAACTCCCTCCTGCGGACTTGCACCAACAACAAACGCATACATACGATTTTTTTTTGTTTATACGCTTGTGCGTTAGGTTAGATAGGTAAGTTTAGGTCTGCCATATTTATGATTTAGATTAGGTTTGATATTTTTATTTTCATTTTATTTTTTTTATTTGGAATCTAAAACATAAAAATTCAAAAGTTTGATTTTGGTTTCTTATGATTTTTCATTATTTTTTAACATTGGTTTTATCTTAATTCTTTTTCTTTTTTTTTAATTTTGTTTTATTTTGACTTTGATTTTTTTTCTTTTTATTAAAATTCAAAAAGCATAAAAAATTTTAAAAATCCTAAAAGTTAAAAATCTAAAAAACATTTAAAAATATATATAAACATCTGAAATAACTAAAAAAGTTTATTTTATGTGGCTAGGAAATAAATCGAAATTAATTTTCACACTTAGAGAATTTTGAATTTCTTTTTGTGGCCTCTAACCCATTAAAAAAATTTTAAATTACTAAGTCAGTTGGATTTGTTTTGTAACATTTAAAAAAAAAATGTCATTTACCACATCAAGTCTTCTTGGCATATTGAAAAACATTTTCCTAAGGACTAATCAAATTTGTCAAGGATAAAATTTAAAGGAGAATTTTTTGTGGTATCAACATTTCTTTTTCTTTATAGTTAAATGTGCTTAAATTTTCATATATAAAGATTAACTATAGAAAAGTGGTAAATTTTCCTAGATTTCGGTCACTAAACATAAATCTTTCAATTCTAGGATCTAAATTGGTTAGCATTTAAATTTCGTGGTTGTTTAAAGTATTTGGATCTCTTAAAATTTAATTGCTAGGATATTGTGTATCTGTTGAATATCTTGCATCATTACTTGAATTATTTGATGTGTGCTACATGCTCGACATTTTGCAAATGTTTTCAAGTGATTGTTAAAGAATCTTGTCATTGAATTATAATAGATCGAATATCTCTATTTCCTAAGCTAAGCATAACTCTGAGCATTTGTTGGCATTGATATTGAATTGCAAAGTAGTTTTCTTTTCTTTGAGCTAAATTGTATCAAAAAGATTTGAAATAAGTTGGTGTTTTAATTGTAATATCTTCAAGAGTTTACCTTTTAAGTCTTATCTAATAAAGTGAACATTTCATTTGGGTAATTGAGGGCTTTTGCAACATTTTTCCCATCCTCGAGTTTAACTTCATCTCATCTTTCAGTGCATTTGCATATAAGTTAACTTTGCATAGATAAAATTTACTTCCAAGCATAAGCTTGGTCGATAGACAGATAGATATCTATTCGTCTTTTCTTGAGAAGCCTATTTTAATAGTACTTAAAACGGTGACCTTCCAGTCGTCAGAGCCACAACTCTCTGCAACGCTAAGGCATCGGGTAGGTTAGAAGTTCAGGAGAGGTATTGTTAATCACACCTTAGTGTGTTTCTCCTTATCTTCTCTTTGCCAATTACTACGAAATCAGGCTCAACACAGAAAGGATTGGAGGATTCACAATTTAAATAGGCATTTAACTAAAATCAACAAAGATTCTTGCATCTCACATTAAGTTTTAAGATCTGCATTTCATATAAGATAGTCATTCATCTAAGCAGCAGTTGTTAATCGATTACTTAGTCTGCATTTCCCTAACAAGATCGTTGACTCCATAAGGCACTGGTATTAATCATTTAAAATCTAATTAAATCCTAAGTCTTGCTAAATCTTAATCAAGTACTTAATTGCCTCGCTGTGTCTCCCGAACTTGTTGGTTCCCAACTAGTTCTTCTTCATTCCATTTTTCCATAGGGTCTACCCCCCTTAGCCTGTTGTAGGGAGACAGCTTAAATGAAGAGATTGGGGATCAAGGTCACAGCCCCCAATCTGAGCGTTGTTGCAGTGCCTAAACATTTTGTGCGACAACAGGACCCATGAAAAAGAAGTTGTTGATGAAGGAAAGAATCTCCAGTTAAGAGGGAGCTCTAACAAGTCCCTGATCAAGAGGGAGTTTTTGGATCACCCCTGATTACAAAGGAGTGACAATTGTGTTTCCCATTTCATGAGTCATGCACTAGACCATGAATAACAGCCGTAAGTCCAGATGAAGGCCATGATTGGAAATGTAAACACAAGATAGACACAACATTCTTGTCTTCACTTGGGAAGAAAGAATGGGAGGATTAGGTAATCATCTGGCATCCGATACTCTTTGAGTATGTGTAGGGCATTCAAGACAAGAGTAGGCAAGAGAACTGATATTCTTTGAGGGCTGGGAACCCAAGATAAGAATAGTCCTAGAAGGTCATACTCGGTGAACAGTCGGGTGGGTATGTACCTTGAGAGACAATGATGAAGGTGGGTATGTACCTTGAGAGACAATGATGAAGGTGTCGATAAATCATTTGTCTTGCCATCATTGTATCTCATGGTCTCATAAAGAGATGGAGTTGTTAGTCAATTGCAAATCCGATTTCTCTTATGTGAATTCTTCAAGATTGAAAATTGCCAAACACCTTGTAATGTTGTATGAATACCTCCATAGTTAAGAGGGAGTGTTGAAGGAAATGTAACTAGGCTAGGTCTCCATAAATGTAATTTGTATTTATTCAAGAAAAGAGAAATTATTTTTGTAATATTTGTCAATGCGTTTCTTGCTCATTGAAAATAAGTTAAGCACATTTTAAAATTGCTTTCTAGAAAGTCAAAGTCAAAATATAATTATGATAAGACCCTTTGAGGGCATGTTACATCATGTACAAGGTCATGGAAACATCTCCAAGCAAAGTAAAATACTCACTTAGCATCAACGAAGTCTCCAAGCAGCAAAACGATGGGTAAAAGATGATTTTTTGTGTGAACTGTCAAGTCGGCCTAAAGGACAGTCAAGTCGGCCTAAAGAGGAATGGAAAACCTCTATTTATAGAGGTTGTCCACTCCTCATACAACACACAACTCTCTCTGAAATCCACAAGCAAGAAGAGGGCTAAAAGGACAAAGAAAAGACAAAGAAGAGGGCTACAAGGGCAGCGAAATAAGGAGACAAAACAATGAAGGTAAGGAGGCCATTTCTGAAGCAGTTACTACCACATGTGCGAGGTCAAGGAAGGACTATCTGCGGTCATAGCAGCAGTCATCATATACCACTATTTCGGGTGCAAAATAGGCCTACAAGGCCTCTCTCTCCAGCAAAGAAGCAAAGAAAAGATAGCAAGGTAAAGAGGATTGTTTCTAGGGTTTCTTTCCACATGTGCGAAGATTCCAGAAATCAACTTATGCAGATTTAACAATAATAGAAGACAGTACACTTAAAGGCCTCATTCAGATATACACCTAGGCCTACAAGGTATCCAAGGTTAGTGAAGAAGGGTCTCCCTATAACGAAGACAAGAAGGCCTAATGTTCTAGCATTCTCTGAAGAAGAAAAGAAGCCTAAGCAATAGAAAAAGGATGAAGTGTTGAGGAGCAGAGTATCGAAAGGCAGAGGTCCATGTGCCAGAATTTATAGTGCAGAAAGAGGAAGGATTTGACTTGTGCTTGGAGGATCCTATAGTCAAGGTTCTAGGGTTTGGCAGTTGTTCAAATAAGAAGCCTCAATAAGAGAACACTTACAAAGGGTTTTCCTCTCAAGAGTGGAGAGGTTTTGTCCCTGGCAAAGAGCCAAACTTTGTGTTCTTGTTATTTTGTTTTGGTAGCAGTTTGATGAAGTACACACAAATGCACCAATAAGAAGAAGAAGAAACATAAGCTAACAAGAAAAGTAAAAAGACTCCACAAATTGTTATCAAGTAACGAAGAATAATCACAACACTACTTTGCCCTAGATTCTTCAACAAAGTCCTCATAGGAGGTCACACTGGCATGCCCCTGAGTGGACAAGCCATGAAACCATCAATCGTGTGCCTCCCCCTCCAAATGTAATGTAGCCATCTTGATGGCTTCTACCTCCGTCATCCTGTTGAGCTGGAAATATGTGTCCAACTTCTCTATCCAAGCATGTGTTGTGCACTTGGTAGTGCCATCATAGGTGGGAAAATACATTTTCCCAATAGTGTGGTGCAGCGCATAATTTTGCGTACCATAGCCCTTCCCCTTCTCATTTTGTTTGAGCTTGTAAAAATCTATAAAAGTTAGAGCCTCTGAAGTTTGCCCCCATGGAATGCCATTCCTTGAAATTTTCTCCCATTAGTGATGGATCCTCTCCTCCACCAGTTTCACCCTGCGCCAAGGGTAGCAAAGAAGGTAGAGTGGCTCTAGTTGGCTCACTCAAGGGTGCCCTCTACGCAATGGGTGAGAGATGATCGAATTGCTGAGAGGCCCATGAGGTCTCTCCAAATACAAACTCCCAGTGACTGCTCCACTCACAGTTCTGCATCTTGATTTCGTCCAGCATCTCCTTCTGCCCCTTTGCCAAATCGTTCAAGGCCTTCAAGAAACTGTCGAAGGTAATTTCCTCCCTGCTCTTGGGCTACCCCATATCATCCACTACCTTCCCACAATCTTCTCTGTCTGGAGTAATCTCCATATCCCTCTCCCTGCTCCGGTACCTTTTCCTTCTACAAGTGATATTTTGTCGGTCTTCTTCACTCATAGAAAAGTTCTCGCACAACCGAGCCAGAATTTGAGCATTGATACCACTATAGTGTTCCAAACTTAAATAAATAGTGATATGCAAAGAAAAAACAATTTATACACAGAAATTTTTAACAATCAGTAAATGCTTATAAAAACTCCAGAAGTAAAACCAGTTGAGCCATTTTATTAATCAATGGAGCAAGTAAAAATAGTGTGGAAGAATGCACCCGGGCTTGCCTTAATGGCAAGCGTGACATAACCCAGGCGATGAGACAATGATATCAAGCATTGGAAAACGACTACTTTAATGCTCTGCACTGCCCAGAAAACTACACTGTTGGTTGGAAAGGAACCACAACAAACTCCACTTCCACTACTCGAAAAATGTTACAAAATCAGCCCCAAGCTCCTTGATTAAAACCCACAAAAACCCAAAAAGGGTTTGGTCTGAATTCAACCTCCCAAATTTGGCCTCCAACATGCCGTACGCCCTCCAAACTTCTCAAGAATACGGTCTACAAGGAATACAAGAAAAACCTTCTCTAAAGCACCAGAAAATGTAGAAAACTCCTCCACAAATGCTCCCTTCAGCTCCCCAACAAAATTCAGCCTTAAAGACTGATGCTCTACCTCCTACGTGTGCACCCAAATGTTGCCTCTGCGCTAGCCCAGGAAGTGCGAAAGTCACACTGCCAAGAAGCACTTTCTTCCAGCACCCAAACTCTCCAAAATGACAGCATGCCTCCTCTCCAGACAATCTCCCAACCACACTCCATTGCAAACACCACAAGCAAACTCAACCTCCTCTTCACTTCGTCCTCCAGTAATATCGACCACTTGGAGATGAATGCAACTACTAGAAACCACAATGAAATCCTCCTCCGAAAGAATGAAAAAAAACCTTCCTAGGGTGGCACTCGAAGTCCCCCGAAGAAAGGGTGAGCTCTTCACTTAAAGAACTCTTGCTGAACAGAAAGTGACTCGGCTAAGCAACTTGAGCAACCAAAGAGAAATAGATATGCCAAAGGATGAATGAAATGAGGAGAGTTTCCTTCTTTATATAAATTTCATGGCGCACTTTTCCCCCCAATTTTCCCTCCATCATGGGCCCTCACTTAACCATCTCCATGCAATTCAAACTAGGGAGTGCATTTTTCCCTAGTGTGGGTGACCCCCATGTGGAACTTAACCACAACAAAATAACTGTCTCTTAAGTCTAATCTCCTAATAAAACCGAATGGGCCCCACTATTTCCAAAATTGGCCCCAAAATGCAATAACTAATCTTGTTCCAAATTAATTTAGGAAGGGACATGATAGACAGTAGTAGTGGGAAGGAGTTGAATGAGTTATGGCATAAGAGAATGGGACATTTACATCATGGAGCACTCAGGATGCTCAGAGAAATAGTAACACGGATTCCAGAACTTGGCACAGAACATGATGACGTTTGCAGAGGATGTGTACTTGGGAAGTATGATAAGGCAACATTTCCAAAAAGTAACAACAAAGTTGATGGAGTGTTGGGACTCATACATTCAAATATTTGTGGCCTGATGTCCACTAGAGCTCTTAGCGGTGCCGAATATTTCATTACCTTTATTGATGACCATTCCAGGAAAACCTAAATCTAATTCTTGACGACCAAAGATGAGGTCTTCAATCGCTTCAGAGAGTTTAAAGCCCTCGTGGAGAATGTTATAAGGAAGAAGATCAAGGTGCTTTGCTCAGATAATGGTGGAGAATATATTGATAAAGACTTCACAATTTTTTGTGTGAAGGAAGGCATCAAGAGAGAATGGACAACTCCATATAATCCACAACAAAATGGTGTAACAGAGCGGAAAAACAGAACCATTGTTGGAGCTGCAAAGGCTATGTTATATGAACAAGATCTACCCAGATTTCTATGGGAAGAGGCATAGAGGCATGTATCGCAGCAGTATATATTCAAAACAGGATTCCTCATAGAGCATTAGGGAAGAAAACTCCAGAAGGAGTCTTCACAAGGAAGAGTCTAGAAGTTAGCCACTTCAGAATTTTTCGCAGCGTTGCTTATTGCCACGTGCTAGATGATAAACATACCAAACTGGATTAGACTGCAGAGAAGGGATTCTTCATTGGATACAATGAAACCTCTCAAGCATACAAAATCTACATTCCTAGCAATAGGAAAATTGTAGTAAGTTGAGACGTGAAGTTCATGGAGGATCGAGCTTTCCAGAGATCTCGTGAGATGCCTAAAGCTGATTAGAATCAGTCAGCAGAAACCCCTTTGGTCCAGCAGCAGGGACAACCACAGGGGCAACTAGTGCGATAGGAAAGAGTATAGTCACAAGGATTGAGTACTGTGACCAGTACCAATATTTCCTCAGGTGCAGGAAATCATGGGTGTTCTTAGCAGATGGAGCAGTAGAGGCAGGATGAGGATGAGTTGGCTGAACCTCTCACTACTAGTGGTCGAGCCAGTAGAGAGATTTGTCACACATTCAAAGATGCAGAGGAGTTTATTGGAACTCCTAGGAAGAACAAAAGACAATGTAGACAACCTAACAGATACTAAGCGTTGGTAGCTCAGATTGCAGAACCTTCCAGCTTCCAAGAGGCCGCTCAACATCAAGTATGGGTAGATGCCATGGTAGAAGAGTATAGCTCTATCATGACGAATAATGTTTGGGAGGTAGTGCCAAGGCTGAAAGGCAAATCAGTTATAGGTTCTAGATGGATCTACAAGATCAAATATGCTGCAAACAACAGTGTGGAGAAATACAAGGTTAGGTTCGTGGCAAAGGGGTATGCACAAAAAGAAGGAATACATTATGAGGAGAACTTCACACCAATTGCCAGATACACTTCCTTCGGGTCAGTTATATCCCTAGTAGCTCAGATGGGATGGCAGATTCACCAGATGGGCGTCAAGACAACCTTCTTGAACGAGGTGATAAAGGAAGAAGTATATATAGAACAACCAAAGGGCTTCAAGACACACACGAGGCGGACTCGTGTGCAAACTGAAGAAAGCTCTATACGAACTCAAGCAGGCTCCCAGGGCATGGTATGGTAGGATTAACAACTACTTGCAACAAATGGGATTCGTCAAGAGTGATGTAGATCACAACTTTTACTATTTGATGGTAGAGGGTGAGCCACTCATTCTAGTTTTGTATGTGGATGATCTCTTTCTAACAAGATCATCAGGGCTCATAGAGGACTGCAAGAGGAACCTGGCAGCAGAGTTCAACATGAAGGATTTAGGTTTGAGGGACTATTTCCTATGATTGGAAGTATGGCAGAAGAATCGGGAGATCTTCCTTAAACAAGGAAGATACGCTAAAGATATTCTGAAGAGGTTCAGAATGCGGAATTGCAGACCCATGTCTATGCCCATGATCACCAACTAGAAGAAGATAGATCCATCGGATGACAAGGATGTCAACCCTGCCTTGTATAGACAGTTTATTGGATCTCTCATGTATCTAGTCAATACGAGATCAAATATTTGCTTCGCAGTCAATCAACTTATTCAATTCATCTTAGAGCCGAAGCGGGTACATTGGGCAATAGTGAGGCACATTTTGAGGTATGTGCGTGGCACAGTTGAGTATGGGATGAGATATACCCAAGGAGATGATGCCAGATTATGTGGATTTATAGATGCAAATTAGGCAAGCAGTTCAGCGGACAGGGAAAGTACCTCTGGGTACTACTTCAGTGTTCGATCAGGAATGGTTTCTTGGTGCGGCAGGAAGAAGAAGGCAATAGCACTAAGCACTGTAGAAGCAGAGTATATGGCAGCAAGCACAACTATGTGCAAAGCTATATAGCTTCAAAAGTTGCTGGTGAGCTTGTTCAGGCAGAGGATGGAGGTGACCAGTGTCTACTGTGATAATCAAAGTTGCATAAAGCTCTCTGAGAATCCAATGTTTCATGACAGGTCAAAACAAAGATATTCTATGTCATTTCATCAGAGATTGTGTACAACCTGGAGCAGTCTAGCTACAATATGTTCCCACAGAAGTGTAGGTTGCAGATATACTCACGAAAGCTCTAGGAAGAGCTAAGTTCGTATATTTCAGAGAACAAATGGGTATGGTGGAGAACCCATTTTAGTAGCAAAGGCAGATTACCTTGGATGATTCTCAGTTGCAGCGGCAACAGATGAGAGGGAGTTGCAGAGCAGATGTAGTGTTGGTAGTCATATGGCAGCGTCAGCGACAACACAAATGCAGCATATATCAAAGTTGCGCAGTGGTTGGTGGGCAGTATGGCTAGACATCAGCAGCATGACAGAAGATGATGCAAAGACAAGGTGTTGTGGCAGGATGTGTAGCACTAGAACGCATTCCTTGCTAAGAGGGAGTGTTAGTTTTCGTAGCATCGGATGTGTTCTAGCCACGGAATTTGGTGGAGGGGCTAGAATGCATGAGATTTCCAAAACCCAAAAATCGTTTCTAGAAATTCAACCTAGAATTGTCTCAATCAGATCATTAACCATTTTTAAATATTTCCCAAGTCTAAACTTAGGGAATATGGGTAATTAATCAGTATTAATTGAGATAAGGTGAAAATCATCTAGAAACTCACATGGATCGATCCAAAGATGATCCTACCGATTGATTAAGTTTTAATCTTGGTCATTGTTGCTCCAACAGTGGATTATAAGAGGAGGTTGATGTGGTGATGGAGAATACACCAATGCAGATACTCAGTTGCCCAGGCAATTCGATATTCTCAGTAGCAGTAGCTCAACAGAGAAGATAGAGCTAGAGGGTGAGTAGCAAGTGGAAGAGGAGGGACGCAACATTCTGAGAGGAAGGTTTCCAATCCTCGGAAGAGGAAAACGAAGGAAGGTCGAAATTCTCATAGTGCCAGCGTAAGCTTTGCACAAAGGGTGATGCAAGAGGCTTAGAGCAGAGGCTAGGGAGGCAATTTCGGAGGCTGAAAATAGTTGTGGGGTGAGAAAAAAATTCTCACGATAATTTTGTCAATATTTTTCTCAGATTAGATCACCAGTTGGGCATTTAAATTATTGTACTCATAATTGTTGTTGAAGAATAATAATAAAACCCTCATCTATTGCTGATTTTCCTGCATTGAGTTTTTCCAAGGAAAATTGTCCAAAAATAACTGTCAAAATTCTTGTGTGTGCTAGAATTTCTCAGTTTTCAGTATTTTATTTTCCGCAGTATTTTTGTGGTGAAAATTGCAAATACACTGCAGAATTAAATTTTTAGTTAGAAGAATAGTTTCCAGTTGCTGCAATAGATAAAAATTTCACATAATTAAGCATTTGTATCTTGGTTTCCATTACTTCATTGGTTATATTTTCTGTTGGCAAAGTGATTTAAGAGGGTTGCCTTCCAAATTTCCCTTGGTTGCCTCCATCTTATTTGTACTCTTGCATACTTGCAATCATAGGCATTTTCTCACTGTTTGCATCTCATCTTGAGTTCTCTCATTTAAAAGAGAAAGAGACAAGTAGTTGGGACTGTTCTGACACATTTGGCATAGGTTAACTTTTTGAAAAATGTGTAACTAGTTTTGGTCTTCACAAATATAAAATGTACTTTTGATTCTTGTAAATTGTAATATGAAAGAAAAATTATTCTTGTTATTTTTGGAGCATGGGTTTCATGCTCAAGTTCTTTTGTTTTATAGGTCAAGCACCCATTGACGGATTCTAGGGTTTTTCCTAGGTCAAGAAGTCAAAAGAGTCATTGTCATAAATTGAAGACCCCATCAAGCACATTATAACTTGTAAAGAAAATTATGTTTGTCTTTAAAAGTGTCGGAATACCCTCCAAGACCAAGTCAACCTAGCAGCTGGCAAGTTGGCCTAAAAGAAACAACCACATCCACCTTGAAGAGCCTATATATAGGAGGGAACTCGTAGTCGTCCTCCTTGAGACACATTCACTCATCTATGAAAAATTGGTTACCCAATTCCTACTGCAACAAACTGATTATATTTCACCTACTTGTTAAATTAATTGAACAAGTTACTTGCAGTGTTCTAAGACAAATACTAAATACATACACTGCAGCCTACACCAAATTAAATCTGCGGAAACTAAATACAGCATAGGAGAGAAATAAACATCACACACATCTACACAGTTATTTTTCGACAAATGTCCACAAAAAAACCCAGTGTGAGAAAACCGGTGCAGTAGTTAAGGGTTTTATTATTATGCAGTAGTAATTCTGAGTACAATTTGTTGGATGCCCAACTGGCTATCTAATACAAAGAGAAACTGGACAAAATGAATTAGTGAGATGATCTCACCCTGTCACTGGAAGATCTGGCTCTGATCTGCTGGAAGTGAGCCTTTGCGTCAGCCTCTGCGCAGAAATGCGTCCACCCCACGCAGTGTCTGCGTCACCTCTGCTAGGGATTGCACTGCTCTTCCTTTTGACCCCCTGCTGGTTGGAAACTTCAGCTCTTAGCCTCTCGGTCTCACACCCCGACTATTGTCTTCTGAAACTCGATTTCCTCAGCAGGGATTCGATCTCCCTTCAAGCTCTGCGCTGCCACTACGTCAACTCTGTGTGGCCCAACGTTAGCTTCTTTGGACGTCGTTCTTCCCTCTCTACCTTGTATTGTCCGGCCCACGAAAACTCCCCACCGGATACTGTCACTGCCCCATTGCAAAATATCACTTCGAATTTCTCTCCCGACAACTGTTGTGCTTTAAAAATCCGATCTTCTAATCTCCACTCCATCTATCTTCCAAATGCCCATCAAACCTCCTCTTATAATCCTTCTATTGAGAACCAATGGCCCAAATTAAATCCTAATAAATTGCTCAGTTCATTTTGGCTTGATCCTTGTCTTCTTCTAGAAGTTTCACCCACAGTTAAATCAATACCTTTTGATTATTTTAATTTCCTAAGTTTAGACAGGAATCTATTAAAAATAATTAATTATTTTAATAACATTGATTCTAGGTGGAATTTCCCAAAACGATTTCAGCGTATTGTGAAATGCATGTGTCCAAGCCTCCCTGCAAATTTTGAGGCTTAGAGCACATCTGATGCTACCAAAAATCAACACTCCCTTTTAGCAAGGAATGTGCTCTAGTAATTGAACCTGCTGAAGCATCACTCTGACTTTGAAACATCTCCTTGTGCGCTGTTGATGTCTGACATTTTTGCCCGTCAACTACTGCGCAAATGTTGCATTTGTACTGTTGCTTACATTGCCACTGCCAACACTGCATCTGTATTGCAACTCCCTCTCAAATTTTGCATCTGTGCTATTGTTGGCATTGCCACTACCAACATTGCATTTGCACTGCAACCTTCTCCAAATGTTGTTGCTAATGCATCAACAATGGAAAAGCATCCAAAATTATTGAACTGGTGTTCAGCATGATGCATCTATTGTTGGAGTTCTGACTGCTGCTAGTCTCTACGCTGAACCTTTGAAGCCTCTGCGTTGCTGCTAACCTCTTCTCTATGCCAACTGCACTGCTGCCAACTCTAGCTTTGTGCTACTCAGTCTCTGGCGCTTCTAGCCACTGCAACTATCACTTCGACACTCCTCTGCATCAACTAACCCAGTCCATCCTGCTACTACTGATTTGGGCTCCCGTAAAAAGGTATTGATCCGAGAGGTGCACTCCTCAAGGATCCTGCCCATCTACAGTTATTTGGAACTACAGTGCTATATCACCCCACCTTTGGGCAATCATGGAAAATTATTCTTCAATTTGTGCCGATGTAGCCTTCGGATCATGCTTCTTGTCCTTGTTCTTCTTCTTGAGAGGACATTGTGTAGCGTAGTGACGAAGTTCACCACACCGGAAGCACTAGATCTTCGAAATATCTTTCATCTTCTTCCACTGCTCCTGCTGCCCCTTAGATGCGATCGCTGCATTTTCATCCTCCTCCTTTGGCTTTGTCCCACTGTTGCTGCTACTACTGTCAAGTTTGCACTTGACTAAGTCTCTCCTCATCTCTCCCTGCTAAAGAGAAGCCTACATCCCTACCCAATCTGGCAATCTTTCTCTGCCTGAGATGCTCTAGACAAACACTTGCCATTCTTCTAAGGCTGAATTTAGAGCCAACCTCACCATCTCGATACGCTGAGGTGTTGACTCCACAGGGTCCAACTCGTCACAGGTCTCCTCAAACTTTCCAAGGAACATATCAATGCATTCCCCCTTCTGCATCTACATGGATCTCATCTTCTGCTCCAAGTACATCTTCTGTTGCTCATTAGATCCCTGACATATCGTGGACAAGACATCCCACATCTCCTTGGTAATGCCTTTGCCAGAGATGTGACATACTACATGAACCTTCACTTTGTCGAGTATCATTCGCTTGGCCTTCGCCGTCTCTCCCTTGTACTTCTTGAGTGGATCTAGATCTGCGGGCTTAGCTACCACACTATCAACGTAGATATTGAGAAAATGTTCATTCAAAAGGCATGACATCCTTGCCTTCCAGATCACATAGTTGGATGCACCATCCAACCGATCCTGATCTCTCAACCCATTGGCTATAATCTCTGCCAATCAAAAAAGTCGAATGACCTCCTCTCTCTTATGTGTTGATGATGGGCTAGCCTACGCACTCCCTGTTGGAGTCAGTAGATCTGTTGCCCCTTGTTGCTGCTTAGCCAATCACAATTTGAATTCCATGGCTAGGAATTCTCTGAGGAAGAAATTCCCTCAACAGTGTCTCTCTCTCTCCCACTAACGCTATTCTACCAGCAACTGCTGCAAAATATCTACATCCCAGCTGAAGATCTTCTCTGCAAGGAAAAATACGTTGTTCACTTCCACCACTGGAAAGCTTCGATCTGGAGATCGAATTTCTCTATCGACTCACTCAGAGAAATCGAATTTCTCCTCAAAACTTCAACTACCTTGGCCCACGAACTATGATGCCTCTAGGGTTTCGAATTGTTGTCTCTGCAGTAATTTCAAACTCCTCTTCCTTTATACTTTTGAGCTCTTCTTCTCATGATTTGTGCTCCAATACCATGTGAAAAATCAGGTACCCGATTCCTACTGCAGCAAACTGATTATATTTCACTTGTTAAATTAATTGAACACGTTACTTGCAGTTTTCTACGGCAAATACTGAAATACATACACTGCAACCTACACCAAAATAAAACTGCGAAATCTAAATACAACACAGGAGAGAAATAAACATCACACACATCTACACAATTATTTTTCGACAAATGTCCCCCAAAAAACCCAGTGTGGGAAAACCAATGTAGCAGCTAAGGGTTTTATTATTATGCAATAGCAATTCTGAGTACAATTCGTTGGATGCCCAACTGGCTATCCAATACAGAGAAAAACTAGACAAAACGAAATAGTGAGACAGTCTCACCCTGTCACTGGAAGATCCGGCTCTGATCTGCTGGAAGTGAACCTTTGCATCCCTTCTATGTCAGCCTTTGTGCAGAACTGCATCAACCCCATGCAATCTCTGCGTCACCTTTGTTGGGGACTATGTTGCTCTTCCTTTTGACCCTCTCTTGGTTGGAAACTTCAACTCTCAGCCTCCCAGTCTCACAACTCAGCTCCCGGCTTCTAAAACTCGATTTCCTCGGCAAAATTTCGATCTCCCTTTAGGATCTACGTGGCCCAGCGTCAGCTTCTCTAGACATCGTTCTGCCCTCTCTTCCTTGTACTGTCCGGCCTAGGAAAAATCCTCACCGGATACTATCCTTGCCCCTCACTGCAAAAGATCACTTCGAATTTCTCTCCCGACAACTGTTGTGCTTCAGAAATTTGATCTTCTGATCTCCACTCGATGTATCTTCCTTGTTGTGGATTGCTAGTTTTTGGCATCCAGATTGTACTCAGAATTTCACTGCTGCATAATAATAAAACCCTCAGTTGTTGCACCAGTTTTCCACATTGGATTTTTTTTGGGACATTTGTCCAAAAATAATTGTGTTAAATTTATGTGTGTGCTATATTTTCTCAGTTTATAGCATTATTTTATTCAGCGGTTTATTTCTGAAAATCACTATGTGAATTATTTGGTATTTGTTGTAGCGAATAGTAGATAAATTGTTAAATAAATTAACAATTAGAAAAATATGAGTGATTGGAGACTTCCACAGTGAATCATATTGTTAGAGATTTCCGAACTAACACTATGTAATGAGTGTGATCTGTCTAACGTTTCGGATGGTGACTCCATCCATCATCAGGGACCACAGAGAGCCATCCAAAACATTCGACAGATCACACTCATTACGCAGTGTTAGTCTGAAAATCTCTAACAATTAGAAAATTAATTTCCAGATGGTGTGATAGATGAAATTTTGACATGGTATCAGAGAGTAAGTGATCAGTCAGGAAGCTCAAAAGCAGAGAAGAGAATTTCATTGTTCAAAGGGAGCAACAAGTCGAAATTCTCAAAGGCTACACAATACCCAAACAGATAGTTCAAACTACTGGGCAAGGGTTCGATTTTCAGTTGCAGGTTGGCAGAGAAGTCAATTTGCCTAGAATTGTGATTCCAGCAATCAGAGGGAGCGACAATGACTTAGATTTTTATTGATTAGATTCCTTAGTTGGATGCAAAGGGTTTTGCAGCATTTTCAGTTGCAGAATTAGCATACTGTGGAAGAGAAAAGCACACACAACAAAGGGAGATTTCTCTTAGAGCTTTTCTAGCCAAGAAATCTAATTTTCCTAGTTGCAGATTGGTAGTAGCTGTGAGCAGATCTTCTCACTCCAAAAGGGAGTGCGAGTAGCAGAGCCAACAGCCGAGAAAGGGAGAGAGGGAGCTTCCAGGATTATTTTCTCCAGTTTTGAGTTTCCAAACTTTTGCATCTCTGCTAGGATGGTCATGCAAGTTAGTTAGAATGCAAATCTGGGTAGCAGATCGACTTCCAGTTGTCGGAGGCAGACGTCGGAGGATGTGCAAGTTGCAAAGCGAAGAGAGTTCCCAGTAAGGGACAAGGCTCGATGGGAGATAGTGGGGAACTAGATCCAAGTGGAGAAATATGAGACTCCAGAGTGCCAAATGGGCAGGATCCAGTGCAAAAGTAGTAAGGAGATCAGTTAGATCAATTTCAGTTTTTGCAGTCGGATCAACACCTTTGTTATAGGAGCGCACAATATATAGTAGCATACTTAGTGTGAGCAAGCATTGTCAATCATTTAGATGACAGTTGCAAATCTAGTTGTAGTCAGTATACGTGAGATCATTGCAGAGGTAGATGCAATGACCCAGGCAGTGCGAATTGCCTAGTTGCAGTATGCAAGTACAGTTCTACCCAGAAGATTCCTAGCGCAAAGCTTTGCAGTCCAGTTTCCAATGCAGGAGGCAAGCGCAAGTCGCCAGGAGGAGCAAAGAGAATTCCCACAGGGAAATCGAGACTCAGAGGGACTCTAGTTTAAGAGGGAGCATCCCTATGGAAGCTAGTACTTCAAGATCTCGGGATATCAGACTCATTATTACAGTAGTTGTAGTAGCAGTACGAAAGCAATAGTAGAGCAGTAGCAACAACAGTATGAATAGATCATATTTTGCGATGTTTGCAACTATGCCTCTAGGAGTGACGTGGGGCAATATGGAGCTGTAGTCCCAGACTTGCAAAGATTGGGCAGGGTCCATTGAGGTGTCCACCTTGTTGAAATTTCTAAGTTTAACCCATTAGAAATTCTTCCTGTTCTATCTGATTTATTTCTTCCTACTTGTTCAATTACTTAAAAAGTTATTTACCATGTTAACACTGAAAATAAATAAAAGTACGGTATCAACACATATAGCCCATCAACTGAAAGTAAACAAGCACACAAGTGACACCGTTGTTTTTGGACTAATGTCCCCGGAAAAATCCAATGTGGGAAAACCAGTGCAACTATTTAGAGGGTTTTATTATTATGCAGTTCCAGAATACAACCTGGGTGCCAGAAATGGCTCACCCAACAAAGAATGCCCTCGACAGTAGTACCTCTCAGTCGGAGATAGATGTTTTGGCTAAATCACCAGATGAACAATCCCACAGCAACAATGCAGCTTATGCTGCTCTGCGTCACTCTGATAGGGACTGCGTCACCGTATTCGGCTCTCCAACTCCAATCTGTCCCACGAAAAATCTCCCAGCGCTGCCTCTAGGCCCTGTGTCAGCCTCTGGGCTAGCGTCAACCTCTCTGGCCCAGTGTCAGCCTCTTTGGGCTCTGTGTCAGCCTCTGGAGCCTCATCGTCCCACACACTAGCCCTCTATGGCTCTGAGCAGCTCTGAGTTGATTTTGCGTGGCCTCTAAGTGGCTCTGCGTCAACGTCTCCCGGCTTTTGTGTTGATCCTCCTGATACTAACTTTGCCTCTGCTATGTATTCACTAACCCTCAGCTGCAACTCAGATCACTTACTCAATTTCCTCAACAACCTGTGCCCCAGAAAATCGAGTTCTTGATCTCTCCCGGTGTGTTCTCTAGCTGACCCTTAAGCCTCCTCTAATACTTTTCTCGTTGGTCCATCAATGACCGAGATTAAATCTCTAATCAACGGCTAAGATTATATTTGGCTTGATCTGTGACTTTTGGACCCTTCTAGTTCAATTTTATATTAATACCCATTAATATTTTATTTTTCCTAGGTTTAGACTTAGGAACCCCATTAAAAACATTAATTATTTTAATATCTCCCAAATTGGTTAGAATCTGCCCAAACCATTTCTGGGTCTTGGAGATATCGTGTGCTTTAGCCTCTCCGACAATTTTCATGGCTAGAGCACATCCGATGCTACCTCAAATCAACACTCCCTCTTAGCGAGGATTGTGCTCTAGTAATACTCCTCATTGAGAATCACCCTGATCATCCCGCATCGGTCCTTGTGCTGATGCTAGGCCTCCTTGCCCAACATTCTTTGCATTACTGCATCCTGTATTGCTGCCCATGGCCCTACCACTGCCACTGCTGCATCTATACGGCAGCTCCCTCTGCATCCACGTTGTTGCCCATGGCCCTGCCACTGCTAACTGCTACACTACAACTCAGTTATTGAGAAGTAAGTAACTGATCCTCCCAACTCTAACATTTCTGTCAGGCTAGAAACACTCCTGATGTTGAAGCTCCCTCTCTCGCTAACAAGTGCTCCCTCTACTGACCTCTGCGCTGCTGCAACAACTCCATGCATCTCGCACTGTTGCATCACGCTGTCTCGGGACTCCTGCACTGTAGCACACTCTGTCGCTTTATCCGCATCCGTCTCTACCAACATCCGCCAATCCTGCTACTCCTCTTCGAGGCTCCCGTAGCTAGGTATAATCCAAGAGGTTGGGTATCTCAAGGATCATGCCCCAGTCTGTCTAACTACAGCTCAATGTCTCCCTGCATTCTCTCAAGTGGCACATGAGCACCCATGGCACAGTCGTCATTTGTCTCAACTTCTTTCTCCGCCTTTGTTGGCACTACCTTGGTCTCAGAAGCCTCTCCCTTGCTCTTCTTCCTAGGACACTAGTTCGCAAAATGACCCAGCTCCCCACAATGGAAGCACTTCGCCTTGGAGAGGTCCTTCTTCTTCCTTTTCCCCTGCTTTCCCGTGATGCTAGAGCTGCATTCTCTTCTTCCTCCTTGATTCTGACCCCTTTACCGCTACTCCTCGCCTTGGTTAGCCGTCTGACCTCTTCTTGACAAAGAGATGCCCACAGTTCTTCCCAATCTGGAAGCTTCAACCTGCCCAGTATGCTCTGGACAAACACTTCCCAATCCTTGGAAACTGCATTCAGTGCGGTCCTCACCAACATCTCCTCATCCGGCGTGGCCCCTATGGAAGTCAGCTGGTCTCAGATCTCCTTCAATCAACCAAGGAAGACATCTATCTACTCCCCCTTCTGCAGCTGGTATGATCACAGTTGATTTTCAAGTAACATCTTCTTGTGCACGGAAGTACGCTGGTACAATTTCTTCAGGGCCTCCCACATCTCAATTGCCGTGTCCTTTTCGGCAATATGTGACACTACATGATCCTTGACTCCATCAAATATGATGCACTTCACCCTGGCCATTGCCTCCTCGTACTTCTCATTTTCAACTGGGTCAACTGGGATCACTACCATTTTCAAGGCAAAGTCCTTGATGCGATATCTATCTAGAATGGACAAGATCCTAGCCTTCCAGACTACGAAGTTGGAAGCTTCGTTCAGTCTATCCTGATCTCTCAGCCCATTCACTGCCATCTTGCTGCTCTTCTTTCCACTCCTCTGAGTCTCTCAACTTCTCGTCTAAAAGTTCTCGGTTCAACTCCCTCTGAGTCTCGACTTCCGTTCTGGAAATCCTTCTTCCAACGCTGAGTTACCCCACTCCGATCGTCTGTGCAATTGCACCACCAATCCGGATTCCTTAGCTAGAAATCCCCCACGGCAGCAACTCCCTCCTCCTTGGTCTTGCCCTATTAGGTATTATTCTGACCACAGTACCCCACCATCTTCGCTCTGCAACTTACCCACAGCTTCCTATGCCTCAGCAATCTGAAGGCTTGAGCCTCTAGGCTCTGCGCAATCCTGGCACCGGCAAAATCTGCACCTCCTGGCCACAACGTCGATCCTTCTTGACTGAGAAAGATGACCGAACACTACATAGGTCAGGTCTGCTCCTCTCTACCTCTACGCTAATCCTCCTCCTGGCTCGACCCGATGACGCAAGCCCTCTGTGTCTCCCCTTCCTTGCTGCCTTCTGCGAGAAACAGCGTCTGTCACTCGGGACAGTTGTTTCTGTTGCTACTTCTCTACTTGGCTAATGCCTTCAGTTATCCTGTGATCTGCAACCACGCTCTAATACCATGTCGGAATTTCTAAGTTTAACTCATTAGAAATTCTTCCTGTACTTTCTGATTTATTTCTTCCTACTTGTTCAATTACTTAACAAGTTATTTACCATGTAAATATTGAAAACAAATACAAGTATAGTATCAACACATACAGATCATCAACTGAAAGAAAACAAGCACACAAGTGACACCGTTGTTTTTGGATTAATGTCCCCGGAAAAACCCAATGCGGGAAAACCAGTGCAGCTATTCTGAGGGTTTTATTATTATGCAGTTTCAGAATACAACCTGGGTGCCAAAAATGGCTCACCAAACAAAGAATGCCCTCGGCAGTAGTACCTCTCAGTCGGAGACAGATATTTCGGCTAAATCACTAGATGAACAATCCCACAACAACAATCTAGTTTCTGCTACTCTGCATCACTCTAATAGGGACTGCATCACCCTATCCAACTCTCCAACTCCAGTCTGTCCCACGAAAAATCTCCCAGCGCTGCCTCTAAGCCCTGTGTCAGCCTCTCTGGGCTAGCGTTAGCCTCTTTGGCCCAGCATCAGCCTCTCTGGGCTCTGCATCAACCTCTGGAGCCTCTTCGTCCTGTTGACCATTGGAGTGGCACCTGATGATTACATGAAGACTCCATGCCCAAGGATGATCCAAAGGACACTTGTACCATCAAATATCGTCAGTGAATAGAGTTTTTTAACTCTACTTCTATCTTCTCATCATCTTTCTTGTACCCAAATTCCACACCTCGCGGGGAATTGTAGTAAGTGATACTAGTAATGATGAGTTTTGAGTCTATAACAGGCCTAGGATGTTGGGACTCGATCAACAAACGAGTACACTTTGGAGTGTTTTTTTATTTGGTTAATTATCCCTTCTTTTTCGGAGGCGGATAATTTTATGGGTCTATTCACTCACGTTTTACCCCAAAGTCGGGGTGACGGTTTGAAGGTTGAGCTCCTGACACATCTTAATGTCTAGAGTCAATGTATATTACCATACTAGATCACACAAAAAATTTCATGGAATTTAGTTAAGTCTAGGTAGTCATTTTTTAATTTTTTTAATTTCCCGCAGGTCCAAACTTGCAAATAAAATTGTATTTAAATTGTAATAAGTGTAGTCTAAAGAAGTTGTATGGGGTATGAGTAATCAAAATTACAGCTCTCACCCTCAACTTTCTACTATAACACACTTTGAGGGTTTAATAATGTGTATTGGACCCTCAAAACCCATTTTTCCTAAGTTTAGTGGGAAATCTGGCAATTAATTAAGCCATAAATTAAATAAATGGAGAAAAATAAATATCCACACATGCTAAATGTTGTGGAAATGAGGTGGAAAATTATGGAGGAGTTAAAGTGAAGTCCCAAGGTGATGTGGACTCCTAAAATCAAGGAAAGAACATGTGCTCGAATAAAATCAAATTTCTGGCATTAAATGAAAAAGTTGCTTGGAAATTCGAATTTGTAAAGTTAATGCACATTTGGGAGGATTTGGGAGAATATTTGGTGGAGATTTTTTTGGGAAATTGTCCCCACATGGGTTACCACCCATATATTCTTGTCATTCCACCATAAAATTCGAATTTGGCACATAAGGGAAAAATAAAATGATGTCCACTTGCCAGAATTCGATTTTTACACTCGGCATTGGAGCTCCATTCAACAAATTCGAATTTCTCTTTGGGATTGTCACCTCATGCGACTTGTTTAATCACTTCTACATTGGGATTTGCTCCAATTCCATTTTTCATTGTCATTCTTCATTGGGATTTGCTCCCAACTCTATACAATAGAGCCATGGACTCTCACATTGTATCATATTGTTACTAGCTATTATGCTTGCGGAAGCGTTGCTGCCTTGTACACTTTCAGAAATATCAATAAAGACTTTAGGGTTTCATTCATGAGGTGTTCCTCCTTTTCGACTGTGATGAATTGTTGAACATTGGTATAATTCCTTTTACTCATGCTTTGATCTAATTTGCTTCCATAGGCTCTTTTAGATCTGTTAATGTAGAGCTATCTTGCATTGACATTTGATTTAGAAGTATGCTCTATGTGTAGAATGCTCTAGTTGGTTTTAAATAAATCTCTAGAGTTTCTTATCATTGTTTATTGTTAAATCTATATGGAACTAATTCTTGATTGAAGTTTTGTAAAGGGAACATCTTGTTGGGATTACAGAATCAAGCGTAAGGGGAAGTCTTTGGAGAGACCAAGCCACTCTTGATACATTTTTAAAGGAGCTCTTATTTGTTATTTGAACCTTCATAGCCTTATCTTACAAAGTGGTTTTGTAGGGATTTCGGCACATAACTTGTACACAAGCCGAGAACTTCTAAATTTAAATCTCTTTTAAAAAAACATTGTACTTCATTTCTTTCATTTGCTATCTAAGAGCTTGAAGATGGTTAAGCAAAGACGAGAGTTTACTCTCACTTTGTAGCTTAACCTTTTGTAAATTATAATTGTACATATACATTTTATTTTGCTGATTTTTCCATTAATACTTAATTTATTTTGCAGACATTGTTTGGATTGTTTGCTAACTCTTGTGTGGCAAATTTTGAAGAGAAACTTCTGCAACAGCTAACAAGTGTTTGCAGGACCTTCGGCAAGTGTTGGGGGTTCGATTTCCAACGATGTCGTGGGCCCTTTTGAGGCTTATTTTGGCCAAGTCGAATTCACTAGAGGGCTTCCCATTTTCCTCTTAAGCCGTGGGCATTTGGAGGAAACTCACATCTTGTTTCCCTTGCATAAGTTTTGTGAGATCTTGTCACTACTTTCTCAAGAAAGGAGGTCTAATGTCCAAGTTTCAAGCAATTATTGTGAGGACTCTCCTTGAAGTTTAGTTGAGGACTTTGAAGAACCCTCTTCTCTCTGTAATATTAATAGAAGATCTAATTTTTTTGTGGGAGCTTGGGATTTCTCGCATGGTACCCTATCTCCCCATTTAAAGGGAGGCATCTCTTGGGTGGAGTGGCATTTGCATGGTTTAAGCTTTCATACGTCATCCACTTACATGCATGCTTTAATTGGGAATTAACACAACCTCACTATCACATTTCATTAAGTTAATGTTTGTTACAATTTCATTTGAGCTTTGCATTCTCTATCTCATTGTTGTTTGAAGCTAAAAGCTTACACTTTACTTTGGGCAATTCATCCTTTACATGCAAGCATTTTATATTCTTAACAAACTTTGATTCGTTTCCATTTACCTTCGTAAATTGTTTCATGAACACTTGAATACATGCTTCAACTTTATGCTACATTGTTATCTTGAATATTGGAGCAATTTATTGTCAGTCTATTTGAAACAAATTTTACTTTCAAGCAAATTACTTGTATCATTTTAATTCATTGATGAAACACATGCAACACTTGTAAGCTAATTTTATTCCTCCAATTGAAGTTATAATTGCAACTTATGTTGAACACTATTTCATTTTCAAGCATTGCAAATCAATCTTTTTGAAGCATTTGCATGTATCATTATTTTAATTTGGGGAATTAACACAATTTGCATTTCATCTAGGCATTTTAGTGTAGGAAGGCTCCAAGCCTCATTGAAATTTTACCTCCAACATAAGTTGGTTGAAGAAGACATCTTAAGGATCCTCTACTCATTGTGAGATCCATATCATTGGGCGAGGGTGAGGTCTGAGGATTGAAAAGTTAAATTGTAATCTTGTTGTAGAGCTAATTAATAAAATTAACCAAGAGCACTTTCCATTACATTTACTTTACTTGTCTCTTGATGGTTTGAGTTTTCATATGCAAAGTCTATTCCAAAAGCAAGTATTGTAATCATTTCAAACAAGTGTTTTATTTTCATGTTTCAAGTCTAATTGCATATTGATGTTTTGGTTTGGCATTTCCTTTCTGTTACATTTCCAATTTAATTACTAATTTTTTGGTTTTGGCAAGATATGTTTCACAAGTTTTGATTTATAAAGTTGATTATCTCAAAAGCATTTTGTATCTTACATATCTTGTGCTAACAATTCTTATTTACATTTCAAAGTTACTTTGTTTTCTTTTTTGAGAGCATTGCATTTTACTTTGAGCAAATATATCTTTAAATTGTTGAACAAATTCCTTATAAGGCATTGGTTTTATGGTTTTTTTTAAATCATATTAATGATTGGCATTGTTATTTCAAGTTGTTCACTTCGTATTTGCTCATAAATCCTTAAAAGTAATCCATTTTCACTATAACACTCTCCTAGAAACTCACATCTTTTAACTTAACTTTTCATTAGGAACCACCCCCCTTAGCTAACCTAGGAGATAGCTCAAACGGAGAGAATCAGGATTAGTGTGACAACCCCTTCTCTGAGTTCCCTGCCACTGACCACACCTTGTGGGGTTGAAGGCTTTTCTCACTGACTTGTAGGTAGGTGTAGGCGGCAGTGTCAACACGTCCCACATACCGGTCCTCTCTGGCTCTGTGCAGCTCCTAATTATCTCTGCATGGCCTTTGGCTACCTCTGCGTGGCCTCTTGGTGGCTCTGTGTCAACCTCTCCCGGCTTCTACACTGATCCTCCTGGTACTAACTCTGCCTCTCTATTATGTATTCACTGCCTCTCAGTTGCAACTCAGATCACTCACTCAATTTCCTCAGCAAACCCTGCCCCATAAAATCGAATTCTTGATCTCTCTCGGTGTGTTCTCCAACTGACCCTCAAGCCTCCTCTTATACTTTTCTTGTTGGTCCTTCAACAGCCGAGATTACATGTTTAATCAACAACTACGATTAGATTTGGCTTGATCCATGACTTTTGGAACTTTCTAACCCAATTTTATATTAATATCCATTAATATTTTATTTTTCCTAAGTTTAGACTTAGGAACTCCATTAAAAATATTATTTATTTTAATATCGCCCAAATTTGTTAGAATCTGCCCAAACCATTTCTGGGTTTTGGAGATCTCACATTCTTTAGCCTCTCCGCCAATTTTCATGGCTAGAGAACATCCGATGCTACCCCAAATCAACACACCTCATAGACCATAACCTTGCTACAAGGGCCCACAGTATTCAGTAGCAGGATGGATCAATGTTAGTAGTTACAGCCAGAGATCAAAGTGACAGCTGCAGACTAGTACCAGTCAGATGCTAACGATCGCAGTGTAGTGTTGACAGTAGAGCAGATGGCTCAATGCAAAGTTGGCAGCAACACAAATTCTTCAGTGGACAGTGCAGATGCTAGTAGTAGTCAAGACTCAAAAGACAGATGCAGCAGGCATAAATGGTTCAGTATTTTGGATGCTTCTCAGTTGCAGTAGTTGCAGTTGCAGCAACAACAAATGAGAGGAAGCTACAATGCAGATGTAGAGTTGGCAGCAGTATGGCAGTGTCAGCAGAAACATGAATGCAGCATCAGAGTTGCGCAGTGGTTGGTTGTGAAAATTTCTGAATAGAAATTCTAATGCTGCAGTAACTGATTTATTTTACCTACTTATTTTCAATAAGTTATTTACGAAATCCCTTCAATAAATATTAAAATAAATTCTACTGCAAATATCACACCATTATACAGAAACAAATACATGCACAAGAATCAAACACATCAACACAGTTATTTTTGGACAATTGTCCTCGGAAAAACACAATGCGGGAAAACCTGTGCAACAGAGGCGGGTTTTATTAATCTTCAGCATCGATCTCTTTTACAGAAAAATTTTACACAGACACTGGGAGAAAACACCTAAGACTTTTCTCTGAGACTTCCTGACACCCTGGAGGACTTCCTTTCCCAACTGCGTCAGTCTTGCATCATCTTGCTTGGCTCTACGTTGCTTTGTCCTTCACTGCGTCATCCACTGCATCTCCCTCTGCGTTGTCTCTCAGAGCCCCTGCGTCACCCTTTCTGATCTTCCTGACTGTTGCTAGTCACCCCCTCTTCCTCCACACTGCAACTCTCCCTCTGAAATCGATTTTCCTTCCTCTGTGAGAAAATCGATTTTACTTGGAATACTAAGTATCTGCTGGTGTGTCTCCAAATAACCCTCAAGTCTTCTCTTATACTTTTCTTTATGATGAATCAATGACCAAGATTAAATCCCTAATCAACGGCTAAGATTAAAATAGACTTCATTCTTGTCTCTTAGAAGCTTCTCATCCTTATCTTTATTAATACCCATTAATATTTTTATTTTCCTAAGTTTAGACTTAGGAACGGATTAAAAGTAATAATTATTTTAATAACTCCTCATCCGGATGGAGTTTCCTAAAACGATTTATGAGTGCTGAACATCTCATGTGCTTTAGCCTCTCCACCAATTTTCATGGCTAGATCACATCTGATGCTACCCCAAATCAACATTGGTGGGAAGTATGGATAGACATCAGCGGCGTGATAGGAGATGATACAAAAACAAGGTGTTGTGGCAGGTTGTGCAACACTAGAACATAGTCCTCGTTAAGAGGGAGTGTTAGTTTTTGTAGCATCGAATGTGTTCTAGTCGTGAAATTTGGTGGAGAGGCACGAATACATGAGATCTACATAACCCAGAAATCGTTTTTGGTAATTCCACCTAGAGATGGCTTAATTAGATTATTAACCTATTTTTCAATGTTTCCTAAGTGTAAACTTAGGAAAATTGGTTAATTAATCAAAATTAATTAAGTCAAGGTGAGAATTCTATAGAAACTCATATGAATCGATCAAGAAACAATCTGAGCCATCGATTAAGATTTAATCTTGGTTGTTGAAGTCCCACCAAGAAGATATAAGAAGGGATTGATGTGGTGATGCAGAAGTGACACTGGAGCAGCAGCTCCTTGTGCAAATCGAGCTAGTAGCGGTAGAGTTCGAGCTAGAGAGGGACGAAGTGTTAGTGAGGGGTAGGGATAGTGATCCAAAGAGACAGGAGAAAAAGGTTGAGTTATTCCCAGTATGGGCAGCTTGAGTGCGGGCAACGCGAGTGCAGGCAGTGCGAGTGTCGGGGTTGCTTAGGGAATATCTTTGCCATATTTTCTTGCTATGGACTGCCAGTTTTCGGCATCCAAATTGTACTCATAATTTCACTACTACAATAATAAAAACCCTTAGTTTCACCGTTTTTCCCACATTGGGTTTTTCTAGGAACATTTGTCCAAAAATAACTGGGTAAAATTTATGTGTGTGTGCTAGATTTTCTCAATTTCCAGCACTATTTTCCTCCGCAGTTTATTTGTGAAAATCACAATGTGAATTATTTGGTATTTGTCGTAGCAGACAACAGATAAATTGTTAAATAAATTAACAATTAGAAAAATAATTTCTAGCTGTTATGATAGATGAAATTTTCACAATATGTATCTATTATCATGATTTATAACTCTCTGCTTGATATTAAATTTGAAATTTCAATGTGAATGTTCAAAGTTTTATTTTTCTTGTTGTAAATTGGAAGATTTCAAAATTGAAAATTGAAAATTCATGTTTCATATATATTTTAATTTATATAAACTATAATACAGTGTGTACCCTCAACAAACCCAAGGACCCTATTTCAAAAGGTGACGTACCCATCCCCATACTCGTATCCAAACACGTGTTTCCTGGCAACTTAGCCAAGAACAATCCATTTTACCAAGCTATGTTTGAAGTTATTGCTATTGTTGGCTCGAGGTACAAAGGCACTTCCTATGATGACTTGAGAGGGCCTACTCTTCAAAATGAAAGGTTCATTGCACTGCTAGATTGGAGGAATTCAAGGCATCATGGGAACACACAGGATGTATTGTGATGTGAGATGGTTGGACTAATCAAAAGGGTAGAACCCTTATTAACTTCTAGGTTAATTGTTGCAACGAGACAATATTTATGAAATATGTTGATGCACATGCACATATAAAAAATGCATGATTATTATGTGAATTGTTGGATGTGGTCATTGAGGAGGTAGGTCCACAGATTTTTGTCCAGGTCATAATGGAAAACGCTGCAAATTATGTTGTTGCTAGCAAGTTGTTTATGTAGAGGCATCCTAACCTGTTTTTGACACCTTGTGCTGCACACTGTATTGACTTGATGTTAGAGGATATAGGAAAAATTTGTTATGTCAAGGATATTGATGAATCATCGAAAAGAATAGCAAAATTTATATATAATCATGCATTTGTGCTTCATTTGATGAGAAGATACACCAATAACAAGGAGTTGGTACGTATTGCTATTACACGGTTTGCCACTAGCTTCATATCTCTTAAATCTCTCTTGAATTCTATGTGGAATGTGAAGAGAATGTTTCTTTCATAAGAGTGGCATGATTTAGCTTTCAGCCACAAACTAGAGGGACAAGCCACATGCAAGCTAGTTTCATATCAGGAGAGCTTTAGGGTAGGAGTGTAGGATGTGTGTTCCATTACTGAACCTTTGGTAAAGGTTCTTCAATTAGTTGATGGAGACAAGCCCACAATGGGCTACTTGTATGAGGCCATGGATGGTGCCAAGAATCCATTCATAGCTATTATGAGCATAAGGAGGATGAGGGTTTTGAGAAACAACAATTGATATGGAGAGTGATTGATGAGCAATGGAACATATACACTCCATCATTCCATTCATGCTGTATGGATCTACCTCAACCTCGCATTTTCTTACTCCTCTGGTTTCAGATTTGATGTTGAGGTGATGGATGGATTCTTTACTTGTGTTTATAAGATGGTGTCATCTCCGAAAGAATGTGTAGAAATTTCTAAAGAAATGGAGATATACAGGATGGCAAGTGGCACATTTAGCTTTGATATGGCTATCCATGCTAGGAAGACCAAAATGCTAGGTAAGCTTTAGTTTGTTTTAAATTTCACTGTTTCTTCATACTTTGAATCAATTTTCAAATTTCAATTTTTTTCTTATGTTTATCTTATTTGTTGTAAATGTGTGGTGGACAAGCTATGGTAGCAGAGTACACAATCTCCAAAAACTTGCCATTCGAGCGCTCATCCAACTATGTCGCTCCTCCAGATGCGAGTGCAACTAGAGTGTATTTGAAAAAATACACACCAAGAAGCACAACAAGTTAAAACTTTTCAAATTAATTTTTTTGAATTCATTAAAAATTATAATTTATGACCCTCATATAGGTTGGAGTCTCAGTGCCTTAACGACATGGCCTATGTCTACTACAATCTCCAATTGTGAGTGAGGTAACTTCAGAAGTCACCTGACGTGGAGGCCATCTCATTGGATGGGATTAACACCACTATTGCATGGAGGATGGAGGCCAAGAGGCCTGTCATGGAATCAACCCATGATTAGTTAGAGGAGGAGGTAGCTACTGCAAGGGAAAGAAAGGTAGAGAAGGAGGAGAAGCAAGTAACACCACCCACCATGGTAACTAGTAGATGACGTAGTCTACCTCCTCCTACTTCTTCTAGAGAACATCAAAGTCCAACGCCAACCCAAGGGCCTTCTTCTTCTAGAGGAAAAGCCATTACTTTTTCTCATAAAAAGGGCAGAGGAAATCATTAGTTAGAACTTAGTGGTTTACATATCTAATTTCATTGTATATGACTCAGGATATGAGATACATTTATTATATTTTTTGTTGATATTTTAAGGTTGAGTCAAGACTCAGGATTCAGAACATGATTCACTGTTATGTGTGATGTAGCACTAGACATCTTATACATATTAAACATTAGTTTCCTTTTCATATTTATGTGTCAATGTATTTATTTTATGTTGTGGATGCTTTTAGATGCTATTTTTTTTTTAAATGAATATTTATGTATTTTTTGAATTTTGCTTATGTTTGCCAATTTTACTAGTTTTTCCCGATTTTTACGATGTTTTCATATTCCAGACCCTTGTTGATATTATCCTGATGCCAACGTTTGCAACACTGGTTTGTAAACTGTGCGATTATGCCTCTTTTTCAAATAATTTTATGCATATTTTCTATACATTGTCGTCTTAAATATCCTCTATTTTTATTTGTACTCAAACACTCTATAAATTGCTTCCATCTAGAAGACAAAATTAGTGTTCCTGCAACAATGACAAGAAAAGGATACTTCTACCAGCAATTCATTAGTTCAACTCAAATACAATAACAGAAAAATAAAAATAAAAACATTAGTCTCAGTATCTACAATGTCCTAGAAATGACAAGAAAAGGATACTTCTACCAGCAATTCATCAGTTCAACTCAAATACAATAACAGAAAAATAAAAATAAAAACATTAGTCTCTAGTATCTACAATGTCCTATAACTGACAGAAAGGGGAATGAGAGAGTTGAGGAAAATGGAACCACACCATGCATGACAATATCAATTGATCAATCAAATATATCAGACGAAACGTACCATGAAATCTATTTCAGCATCATCTGCATTCTTGTACAATCTAACTACCTGCATAGAACCTGACCGTCAGTTTGATTTTTATTTGTAAGTTTTTTCCTACAGTTTATTTTCACAACGCTTTCAGAGACCTTCCTAATACTGCAATATTCAAAGGATGCAAAGCGATATGCAAATGATGAACTATCCACCAAGGAAGGATTGGAAATGGACAAATAAATACTAGAGCATTTGGAAAATTGCAATGCCAAATGCCATATCGTAACTAAAGTTGTTCACATCTCCATGCATGGACTCAAATATTAAGGAAAAAAAGACCTGATAGAATGTCAAGGTTCAAACACGTGACAAACTTTAAGCATTGAACTTTTATTTTTACTTTGACAACAAATATTCTCATGCAGTCAGGTTATAAATATCAGTACGCACTCTTCATTCCAATAATCCCTATCTGATTGGTAATAGTCACGGTTAATTTCACACTCGTCTTGTACACTTAAAGTGAGAAGAAGATGAATGATCTCAATCAAAAAATCCATGTTAAGAGTCAACTATTGTGGATGGAAATATCGCATTTGGTCCTCGTGGAGAAATCCTTGTCTTGAGATTAATTATAAAGGAAAAAATATACAGTCGAGGTAGGATGCTTTCAAAGGTAGGCCTAATATGGAATGATTTGCTCTAATTGATACATGGCTGTTTAGGATTGGTGTTAACCATATATTCCTAAGGTTTTCTAGATTGAATGTTTAGATAAGCCACTTGATAAATCGGACCTCTTACATGTATGGAAAATCTTTGCTATTAGTGGAAAATGTTTCATCACTGAGGATCTGCACATGGCAGGCTAGGTTAAATAACCTGACTTAAATATATTTTGGTCATCATTAATGTGACTTAAGTTTCATAGTCCATCTAAGCCACATCAAAAGTAGATACCATATAATCATTGCTACAGCCAAACACACTAAAAAAACACAAAATTGTGTGTATAGGGAGCCATTAACCCTCAGATGTAATACTTGATGTGAAGTAGATGCTTTTATTGTGATATAATATGCAATTTAAAAAAAAAAAGCACAAATTCTTGCATATTTTACTTCATAGAAAGAAATGCATTTGATATTTTCATTTAGGAAAGGCCAATAGTAGTAGTTTTCATAAATAAAGCACTGGAAATTGCTAATTCCTTTTCCCACAGTGGTTGTACTTTCAGTTATTGAACACTTCCAATGAAAGTAGATCTAGCTAAAAGGAGCAAGACAAAATAAAGAATTTTTCCATAATCACAGTGTCCCAAACTTTACAAACATCATAATGGATCCACAATGACTTTCATCATATGCATAACATCCATTCCACGATCTAATATATTGGCAACAACAGAATCCATTAAAGAAGATTACTGCTACCTACTATTGAGAAATTCTAGTTGGATTAATCTTTTCCTTTCTATCATAATCGAGCACTATTGCATGCAAATGAAGGACTCGACATAAAGCTAAATGATATGCAGTTCCACAAACAAACCTGTGATACCCATGGGGAAAATTGTTGATATACTTCACTCACTATTTCTCCCTTTATAACTGACTGTGTAACCTGCCCACAGAGAAATGTCACTAGAAATCATTGCTCATTAGATAAGCACTAAAAGTTAAGAATGTGAGCATCATGCCTTAAAATTACTCAATTGAAAAGGTCAAATTTCCATTGCATCTGTTAAAGATTTGGAAATTTAGTTTTATTAATATCTGATTGTGCATATTTTATTGGATAAGAAGGTATACACATAATCCGTCCTCCTGAAGTAGGTAGTTGTAAATAATGCAATTTTTCTGCTGCTTAAATGCTTCAGATGTAACAATACAGGAAAGTTTTCACAAACCTGTTTTCTGGAAGCCCCAACAGGAAAGCACCTGGTACTGTTTGGACGAAAGATATAAGCACCAGAAGTCTGCAAGTCCAGTCATTAAAGTTGATAATAAGGGTTGGCTTCCCTCTTGGTAAGTTGGTAGAGAGAATCATTTAATAAATATCAACACATAGATCTCATTAATTAACCATAGATCTCACAAATGTAAATAACCTTTGCATTACATTAGATTAACTCACATTATCTTATAAAAGTCAATTACTTTAATACTTAAGAGTAATTGCTAGGGCTAAGGGTCAATTAGGTGACTTCCACACACCCAGACACTTAGGCCTGTGCAGAAGTACCTGCCTGAGCTACAAACATCAACATTCAGGCCCTCAAGGGGAAGGGGTTTCCATGGATATTTTTTGGGAATCATGCTATAGTAAAGCCTGCACTACCACAACTAAAATTAGGATCTGGTTCTGCATTATCCTTAAAGAATAAACTAAAACCCCCTTGTCCTCCCTCTGGTTCACCTCTTCAGAGTAGGACAGTACATTTTTAGCACAATTTTGTTTTACATCATTTACCATTTGTCTCCGCAGACAAGGCATTGATTTTCCCTAAGCCATTTAGATTTGAAATTTTTTCAAATTCAGGACTCAGTTTGCAGGTCATTTTTGCATTTTTGTTTCAATATTTTTTCAAATTCAGGACTCAATTTTCAAAAACAATGAGAAAACATGTCAAGGATGCAGCAATTTTGGGCCCACCAGCTTGGGAGCTTATGGGAGTTTCCTGTCAAACAGGGAGTTTCTACCAACCCCCTATACTGGAAACTATATCTAAAACATTCCCAAGCTTCCATTACCTTCACTCTGAAGCTCCCAAAAAGCTCCCAAGTTCCAGACCTGTTCCCAGCCAATTGGGTACATTTTGTACCCATTCCCAAGGTCCTAAAAATGGCAGAACTGCGTGAATGAGTTAGATGGCAGCAGCAGTTCCTATGCAACTAGGTTTGGAAGTGAAGACCCCATGAGGTATTACAACACTTGTGAGACAATCTAGATTGTGGACAAGCAAATAAGGGGGTGTATTGGGTGAGGATCTCCCTACAATGCTCATGGAAATTGCATAAAATTCATGCAAAATGTTCCCTGCTTATGGACATCGCACAAAATTCGTGTAAAATGTTCCCTGCAAATTATTTCCTTAATTAGCGAAAAAGAATTGAATTTCAAAAATAAAATAAAATTCAAATTGTTATCTGACAACAACAATTTTTGTGGACCAAATATCCAACTTGAGGAAGAAGAACGGGCAAGGCAACTATTTATACAGTACCAAATTGAAAGACATTTTCAGAAAGACAAATATGAAGATATTAAATAACAAATGGATTGCTGAAAAGATGATTCATCGAGAGATTGCAGCCCAAACATGGGAATAAGATGAAGGTCTTATCCACTACATCAGATAAGGAAGCAGAAAACTGAGCAATGAACCATGAAGTTCATAAGAAATCATCAACAAGGAATGATGAAGAATCCTCTACAGTTGATGCACTCAGAGAAGATGCACATTTGTACACATAGTTCACTACAAATTATTTCCATGATCACTAAACACGGAGAAATTAATTTGACATATTATAACTAGAGATAATATGAGGGTACTTGAAACGTTGACTAAAAGCAGATACAAAGGAGGGAGCAAAGAGAGGAACTGTTTAACCACCAACAGAAATCTACATTGCTAGTTCAGGTGTACGTGTTAGCTTTTATGAATATTACATTATTTCTAGTACATTGAAGTGAGTCCTTAAAGTACAACTTACCCCATTCTGTCCTGAGTTGGTGTTGCCATCGCTTGCATTGTACCAACAAAATGATTGATGTACAGGGAAGGCTATCTGCAAATATGATTTAAAATTAGACATGAAATATATATGATTAAAAGTAAATGACAAAAGTGAAAACAACACCCTATAGGATCTTCATTGCTATTTTTGGGCATATTGGATATCTAGTTTGGGAAGTTTTTATCTTGCTGATCTGTCTTCACTTACTGCTGTAATCTTAAAATCAGATCTGAAATATTGTTGAATACTCCATCGTAAAGTGTGCTAATTTACATTGTTGGTTGAACTGGAAATTTTATGCTTCAATGTGTTGAGTAATTTCATTACGCGTAGTCTAACGAGGCAGAGGAGTTGCCCGAAAAGTTATGGAAATTCCAGTCATATTTAGAGAAAATCCAGCAAGGATTTTGGTAAATCCAAGTTATAGTTGTTAAATTTCAAAACTTTAGGTGTCTTAGACGTTTTTGATGGTGCTGAATCCATTTCCACCATCAAAAACACGATTCAAACACTGCATCTACAAGATTTTTTGAAATTTTTTACCCGGATTCCGGCCACTTTTAGCCGTCCAGGCAATTCCTCCGCCTCGTTAGACGACTCCATTTCATTATTTGGAGTGGTTTATGCACTGCTGTTATACATTGGTAAATATGAATTCTCTATAGTAGTGTTGATATAAACTGTCATAAATTTGTGAATAGCATCTTGATTGACTAATGTTAGCATTTGGCATCTTAGGTATCTTGGTATCTTGATATATTGTTGAAATTTGCACTTGTATCTATAAGCATTTTATTTTATTTAAGATTGTAATTCGCTATTGTTAAGTGCCATTAAAAGCTTTCTAATCAAAGTACTTAAACAACTTAAGGAAATCTTAACTCAAGATAAATCTCACTCATAATCTCTTCCACAAGCATTCTAGATCTAGATTTGCATTAATAAACTACCTTCTAACATAAGCTAGGTTGATAGAGATATAGGTCAACCCATATTATATAGCTTGAGGGATCTCGGTAACTCTTCGGTGGTTAACACAGTGACCTTGCAGTGGTCAGAGCCACAATCTCTGCAGCGCCGGATGCATTGGGTGATAAAATCCTAACAGAAGGTATCGTTAATCAGGCCCTACACTACTTCTTGTTAGCCTCCTTCCCACAACCTACCTTGGAGCCAGCTTCAAAATAGTTAAACAAAGGTTACACTTAGACTAGGCATTTAACTAAAATTTACCAAGATCATTGCATCTCACATAGGTCTTAGGATTTTCATATCATATGGGTTAGTCAATCATTCAAGCAGTGGGTGTCCATCCGGTCATTTGGTTTCAATTCATAAAAAGCAAGAATTTGTGACTCCATTAAGGCATTGATCTCAAAATAGAAAAATCTAATTTAATCAATAATCTTGCTTAAATTCAACAAAGTGGCTAGGCCACTCATCCGCATGTGATGCACCCTACTCTACCATGCATATGATAGAATGTCAAGTGTTAGGTATAATCATAGACCCAATGCAACCACCATGTCAATTGATCAATACAAGAATGCATGCTACCATGATTAATTTTGCAATGGACTTGACAATATAAATGGGAATAATGAAGTGAGGAGTTATGGGGGCTGAAGGAGGGAAAACAGGAAACCCATATTATAGAGAAAGGAACCCTAGAAAAAGTGAAAGACATCAGTCGAGAAGATATAATTTGGTCTTCTAACTAGGAGATAGAACTGTCAATGATCAAGTACATGAATCTTTGATGAAGAGCTATCTCAGAACTATCATCCTTAGGGTAAGGAGTGAAAGACTCAGACATATTTAAGGATGATACTATTTTGTTCGTTGGGAAAACAAGAAGTGGACTTATCATCTGTTGATTTTGGGTAGCATTGGATGTGATCTAGCTCCGCAATTTTGTGGAGGGGCTGGAATTCATAAGATCTCCAAGACCCAAAAATCGTTTGTGTGAAAATTTCTGAATCTACACATCAAAAACGCCTACTGCAATTGTTGGTTTAACATCTCCTACTTGTTATTTGCATTAACAAGATATTTAATTACATAAACATCGATGTAAACAATACTGCAGCCTACACATACATACAGATCATGAACTGAAATAAACTGAGACAATAACACAAAAGACACCGTTATTTTTGGACAATCGTCCCCGAAAAAACCCAATTCGGGAAAACCGGTGCAGCATATAGAGGGTTTGTATTATTAAGCATATTTCTTGAATACAACTAGGGTGCCAGAAATGGCTCACCCAACAGAGAATATCCTCGGCAATAGTACTTCTATCTGGAGACAAATATTCCGGCAAATCAGCAACCAAATGATCAAACCCCACAGTGACTCTAGTTGTTCCTTGTGCTGGACAACGAAAGCTGCTCCAAGCACTGCCCTGGAACTGCGTCACCCTTCAGGAACTGTGTCACCCTCTCCCGGCACAGAGTGTACTAATATGCTCCCAGTCTGCCCCACAGAATCTCCTCAGTGCTGCCTCTGAGGGCCAACATCAGCCTCTACAGTTTCTGTGTTGCCCAATGTCAGCCTCTACGGCCTTTTCGTCAGCCTTTCTAGGGCTTGCGCTGTCTCTCCCGACATTGCACTGCCTCTCAGCTATGTATTCTTCGGCCTCCTGCCGAACTGCCCCTCACTGCAACTGATCACTTTCTCGATTTCCTCAGCAAACCTCGCCCCAGAAAATCGAACTGGCTGATCTCTCTTGGTGTGTCTCCAATTGACCCTCAAGCCTCCTCTTATACTTTTCCTATTGAGGAATGTGCTCTAGCAATGCTTCACCATAGAAGCATCATATTGATCCTCTGCATCGGTCCTTTGTGCTGATGCTTGGCCTGCTGCCCCACATCCACTGCACTACTTCTTCCTATACTGCTGCCCATGACACTAACACTGCCACTGCTACATCTGTACTGCAGCTCCGTCTCAAAATGATGCATCACGTTGCCCATAGCACTGCCACTGCAAACTATTGCACTGCAACTCAGTTACCGGAAAGTAAGACACTGACTTCACCCAAACATAAAAATCCTTGTTAGTCTGGAAGACTCGTGATGTTGAAGCTACCTTTGCTGCTATCCTGTGCTCCCTATGCTGCCACTACGCTACTGCAACCTCTTCTGTGCCTCTAGCACTGTTGCAACCTCAACTGCACTGCTATAGACCGCTGCACTCTAGCACTACCTTGTTGCTCCATCACACCTTGCTCCATCCGACTCCTGTCATCATGCTACTGTCATTAAGGGCTCCCATAGCCGTATGTAATCCAAGAGTTTGGGCACCTCAAAGATCCTGCCCGTCTCTGTAGTCCTCCCAACTACAACTCCATGTCTCCCCACCCCTTCTCTAGAGCACTCATGGCACAATCGTCATTAGTCTCGACATCCTTCTCTGCCTTTGCTGGAGCAGCCTTTGAGTCGAAAGCTTCTCCCTTGCCTTTCTTCCTGGGGCACTGAGAGGCATAATGTCCCAACTCCCCACAGTTGAAGCACTTGACCTTATATATGTCCTTCTTCCTCTTCTGTAGGCCCTGTGGTCTCGTAGATGCGAGAGCTGCATCCTCCACCTCCTCCTTGATTCGAACTCCCTTACTGCTACTCCCCGCCTTGGTCAATCTCCTGAGCTCTTCCAGTCGAAGAGCTACCCACATCTCCTCCCAATTGGGGAGAGTTACTCTGCCCAAAATGCCTTGGACAAATGTCTCCCACTCCTCAGAGACTGCATTCAGGGCAATCCTGACCATGAACTCTAGATTCGGGGTAGACCACATAGAAGTAAGTTGGTTGCGAATCCCTTCCAACCTGAGGAGGAAGGGATCTATCTCCTCTGCTTTCTACATCTGATATGACCTCAGCTGATTGTCCAATAACATTTTCCACTGCACGGAAGAGCCCTAGTATAAGGTGGTCAGGGTCTCCCACATTTCCCTTGTGTTCTTCTCAACAATATGTGGAATGACATGATCCTTGACCCCATCTAGGATCATGCATTTCACCTTCACCTGGGCCTCCTCATACTTCTCATTTGCAGCAGGGTCAACTGGGACAGCTACTACTCTCAAGGCATAGTCCTTGAAGCGATGTTTATCCAAGATTGCCAGGATCTTGGCCTTCTAGATGAAAAAATTGGAAGCCCCGTCCAAACTGTCCTGACCCCTCAATCTATTCATTGCCATCTCTGCTCCTCTTCTTTAGACGCCCTCTGAGTCTTGACTTCCCTCCTGGAAATCCTCCTGCCAACTGTCAAATCACTCCTCTCCAATCCTCCTTTACCGCTGCAACTCGGATCTAGATTTCTTGGCTAGAAATCTGTCGAGGTAGTGCTTCCCTCTACGTTGGTTCAGTCTCCTTAGACAGTGTTCTGCACCAACAGAAACAACATCCCAACAGCTCCTCAAATCAAAATTTGCACAGCTCCCTTAGCCCCGACAACTCAAAGAATTTGAGCCCTTCAGTCTTTGCGTAATCTCTTCGTGCGCTGAATCTGCTCCTCCCAACCAACTGCATCAATCCTTCCTGGCTCAGAAAAATGACATGGCTCTGCGTGAGCCTGATCTGCCCTCCTCTACCTCTACGCTGGCCTTGATCGTTGATGCAGCTACTGCGTGGGCTCCTCCTAGCTACTACGTCTCCCTCTCCCGACTCAGAATGCTGATGCAGGCACTACGTGAGCCTCTTCGTCACCTCTTTGTACTGTGTCACTCCTTCTGCCTCTCCGGATCTGGAACAATGTTGTCTCTCGATACAGCTGCTTCTCTGCTGCAAATACTTAGATTTCTCGACTGGTGTCTTTAGTCGCATATGATTTGCAATCGCTCTAATACCATGTGAAAATTCCTAAATCTAACACAAAAGAAACCCCTACTACAATTATTGGTTTAGCATCTCCTACTTGTTATTTGCATTAACAAGATATTTAATTACATAAACATCGATGTAAACCCTACTGCAGCCTACACATACATACAGATCATGAACCGAAATAAATTGAGGCAATAACACAAGGGGTACCGTTATTTTTGGACAATCGTCCCTGGAAAAACTCAATTCAGGAAAACTGGTGCAACATATAGAGGGTTAGTGTTATTAAGCAGATTTCTTGAATACAACTAGGGTGCCAAAAATGGCTCACCCAACAGAGAATATCCTTGGCAGTAGTATCTCTATCCGGAGGCAGATATTCCAGCAAATCAACAACCAGATGATCAAACCCCACAGTGACTCTGGTTGTTCCTTTTGCTGGACAGTGAAAGCTACTCCAAGCACTGCTCTGGAATTGCGTCACCCTCCCCCGACTCAGAGTCTGTCGGTCTACTCCCAGTGTGCCCCACAGAATCTCCTCAGCACTGCCTCTGAGGCCCAACGTCAGGCTCTACGGCCTCTGCGCTGCCCAGCGTCAGCCTCTATGGCCTCTTCATTAGCCTTTCTAGGGCCTGCGTTGTCTCTCCCGACATTGCACTACCTCTCTGCTATGTATTCTTGCCCCTCACTGCAACTGATCACTTGCTCGATTTCCTCAGCAAACCTCGCCCCAGAAAATCGAACTGACAGATCTCTTTTTGTGTGTTTCCAATTGACCCTCAAGCCTCCTCTTATACTTTTCCTATTGAGTCTTCAACAGCCGAGATTAAGTCCCTAATCAACAGCTAAGATTAGAATTGGCTGGATCCTCATCACTTAGAACCTTCTCACTCATATTACATTAATACACATTGATATTTTAATTTTCCTAAGTTTAGAACTAGGAACTCATTAAAAATATTAATTATTTAATACCTTTTCATTCGGGTGGAATTTCTCCCAACGATTTTTGGGCCTTGGAGATCTCATGTGCCTTAGCCTCTCCACTAAATTTCCTGGCTAGAGCACATCCGATCCTACCCAAAATCAACAATTTGGAGAAATTCCACCTGGATGATGAGTTATTAAAATAATTAGAATTTTTAATGGGGTTCCTAAGTCTAAACTTAGGAAAATAAAAATATTAATGGGTATTAATAAAGATATGAGTGAGAAACTTCTAAGAGACGAGGATCAAGTCTATTTTAATCTTATTCGTTGATTAGGGACTTAATCTCGGTCTTGATTCATCAACAGGAAAAGTATAAGAGAAGACTTGAGAGTCATTGGAAGACACACCAGGCAAATACTCAGTAACTCGAGGGAAATCGTTTCTCATGGAGAAGCAGTTCGATTTCAGAGGGAGAGTAGCAGGGTGAAGGAAGAGGAGGCTACCAACATCAGTCAGAGATTGAGGAAGAGGTGATGCAGAGCATCTAAGAGACAACACAGAGGGAAGCTCAGAGAGACAGTGCCGCTGCAGACGCAGTGCTCAAGCAGGCTGACGTAGAAGTGACGTAGAGGAAGGAAGAGGGTCTCCAGGGTGTCAAAACTTCTCCAGGAGGAGGAGAAAATTTTTCTCAAGTGTTTCTCTCAGAAGTGTCTCAGTGTTATGTAGAATCGTTCCTTGTAAAGAGATTGTTGTTGAAGATTAATAAATAAACCCTCATCCACTGCACCGGTTTTCTCGCATTGGGTTTTTCCGGGGACAATTGTCCAAACATAATTGTGTTGATATAATTGCTTCTTGTGCTTGTATATCACTATTATTTTTCTCTATGCTATTATGTAACTACAGTAGAATTTATTTTAATGTTTACTGAAGGGTTTAAATAACTTATTATGGAAAATAAGTAGGGGAAATAAATCATTTACTGCAGTAGAATTTCGTGTTAGAAATTTTCACATCATCGTACCTCGGGAAAAACCATGATTCCTGGTTCTTCATAGGGGAAATCAGCTCTTCATCAAAACTAGGGGAATGAGCATAATCACAAACATCTATTTCCAGGGTAGGGGAAGAATACTCAAAAATGGAGAAAAACCCTTTATCGGCGGCATGGTTTAGGGAAGCATCTTCCTCAATTTGTTCTATATTAAAGTCATCATAATTTCCCATAATCTTGGAAGGCTCTTCTTTGATTGAATCATCTTGGAACATAAAGAAAATACTTTTCATCACTAGGAAGAGCTTCATAATGACCAACATTGTTATTCGAAAGGGGCGGAGCATTTTCTTTTTCCGTGAGTTGATTCTTATCAACTTGAGGAACCATGGGGTCTTCATTTCTATAATCATACCTAATTTGTGAAAATTCTATCACTAGGAAGAGCTTCATAAAGACCAACATTGTTATTCGAAAGGGGAGGAGCATTTTCTTTTTCCGCGAGTTGATTCTTATCGACTTGAGGAACCATGGGGTCTTCATTTCTATAATCATACCTAATTTGTGAAAATTCTATCACTGCAGCAACTAATTTACATTTCCTACTTATTTCATCATAAGTATTCATGAAATTACTTCAACAAACATTAAAATAAATACTGCTGCAGATATCACACCGTAATACAGAAACAAACATATGCACACATTGACACAGTTATTTTGGACTAATGTCCCAGGAAAAACCCAATGTGGGAAAACCGGTGCAGAAGGGGAAGATTTTAATATTCAGCAATTTTCTAGTACAACAGGGTGCCAAACTGGCTTACCCACAGATAGACAAATTTCCAGCGCTTCTTCTGAAACCAGCGTAGACCCTACTGACCTCTGCGTCAGCATGAAACCCTTTGTGTCAGCCTGAAACCCTCTGCGTCAGCCTACTGAGGCTCTATACAGCCTCTCTAGGCTTCTGCGTCACTCCTGCAACCTCTTTGTGTATGACGCAAACCTTGCTGGCTCTACGCAGCCTCTACTGCCTCTGCGTAGCTTCCTCTGGCCCTATGTCTGCCTCTTCTGACTCTGTGCTGATCTCCAATCTCTTTGTTCCGTACTTGCTGCCTCCTAACTGCTCTCCAGACCACTGGTTCAATTTCTCACCAAACCTCGCTCCAAAAATTGAACTCACTGGTCTCCCTCAGTATGTTCTCCAAACGACCCTTAAGCCTCCTCTTATACTTCTCTTGTTGACAAATCAACGGTCGAGATTAAGTCCCTAATCAACGGCTAAGATTAGATCTGGCTTGATCCATGTCTTTTGGACCATTCTAACACAGTTTCATATTAATACACATTAATATTTTATTTTCCCTAAGTTTAGACTTAGGAACTCCATTAAAAATATTAATTATTTTAATATCTCCTGAACTGTTTAGAATCTACCCAAACCCTTTCTGGGTATTGGAGATCTCATGTGCCCCAATCTCTCCACCAAATTTCGTTGCTAGAGCACATCCGATGCTACCCCAAATCAACACTCCCTCTTAGCGAGGATTGTGCCCTAGTAATACTCCTCATTGAGTATTACCCTGATCATCTAGCATCGGTCCATGTGCTGATGTTAAGCCTCCTTGCCCAACATCCTTTGCAATGCTGCATCCTGTACTGCTACACATGACTCTACTACTGCCACTACTACATTTGTACGACAACTCCCTTTGCATCCGTGTTGTTGTTGATCCTTTCTCCCAACACTGCATCTGCACTGCAACTTCCTCTGCATCTGTGTTGATGTTGGTCTTTTCTCCCAACACTGCATCTGCACTACAACTCCCTCTTCATTCGTCTTGCTAACAACCCAGTTCTGAAAGGGGCTCTTTACCATCCCCATCTTTTCCCTGAAGTAGTCAAATTTGACTTTCCAAGGGCCTTGGTGACGATATCTGCCACTTCTTCTCTTGTAGGAGTGTAGCTCAACTGTACAGCTCCTCGTTGGACACAGTCTCTGACAAACTGACACTGGATATCAATATGCTTCGACCTATCATGGAATATTGGATTCTCAGAGAGTTTGATACAACTTTGATTATCACACATGATCCCGATTGCCTCCATATTTCTTCTTAATAGGTTTACTAGCAGTTTTCTAAGCCATAGGGTCTCACACGAAGTTGTGCTTGTTGCTATATATTATGCCTCAGACGAGCTCAGAGCCACGGACTTCTATTTCTTACTGCACCAAGAGGTCATTCATGATCCAATGTTGAAACAGTACCCAGAGGTACTTTCCCGATCCACTGAAATTCCTGCCCAATCTACATCAGTAAATCCACTCAAACTGATATCCTTCCCCTTGGTGTATAAGAGCCCATAATCAACTGTTCCCTATAAATAGCAGAGAACGTGTTTGGCTGCTACCTAGTGTGCCCTCTTTGGTTCCACCATGAACTTACTAAAGGTGTTGACAGCGTAGCATATATGTGGCCTGGGATTTACCAAATACATCAAGGACCCTATGAGCTGTCGATATAGGGTGGGATCTGTTGTCGCACAGATTGTCACAACAACGCTCAGACCGGGGGTTGTCACCCTGATCCCCGATCTCTCCGTTTAAGCCGTCTCCCGAGGCTAAGGAGGGTACACCCTATGGGATGAATGAAAACCAATTGTAAACCAGTTGGGTTGGGAGACACAGCAAGGCGATTTAGCACTTGATTGATTTAGAAATTAATGTACCAGCGCCTTATGGAGTTAATGATTAAGTGATTATTTATTAAATGTTGCAGAAATATGAACTTTATAATTCCATGATTAACAATCATTTATTATCAAATACCCCAAGCAAAAAGCAAGATATTCAACAAACGCACAACGCCTTAATGATGATCCAGCAATTAAATTTCTAAAGATTGAATGCTTTAAACAACCATAAAATTTAAATGCTAACCAGATTCAAATAGTTAATCTCCAGATATAAACATTTAAGCACATTAACTATACCACAACAGAAAAAAGACTTCAAAAAGAATTTGCAATTTTTAATTAGTCTTTTTCAGATTTTTTTTAATAAAACTTAAAGCTTAAAATAAAACAAAATTAAAAAATAAAATTTAAATCTAAACTAAAGTCGAAAAATCTAACTATAGAACAAAATCCCTAAATAAAAGCCTAAGGACTAACTTTTTATGCTTTTGATTTTTTAATTTTTTAATTATAATATATATATATATTTTTTTATGATTTTTATATTTTATGATTTTTAAAATTTTTAATTTAAAACAAAACTTAAAATCTAAATAAAATCTAATCTAAAACTAACACCTAATCTATATACATAAATGAAAAATTTATAAAATTCAAATCCTAACAAAATAAAACTTTAAATCTAAATCCAATAAAAAAAAAAATCTAACCTAATGAACAAAATAAAATTTTAAATTACAATCTAAATACACGAACCTAAAAATAAATAAAGATCAAATTCATTTTTTTGATTTGATTAAAATTAAAACTAAGATAGCCTAATTCTAAGACTAAATAGAAAACCAAATGAGATATTAAAAAAAGAAACTACTCTAACCCTAATCGTATGCATATATCACAAAAATAAAAATCAAAGGGGTTAAGTTCTTGTATGTGTGCAGGTTTGGTCAACGGGAGGTCGATGGCCAGGAATATGCAAGAGGAGGTAGAAGCTGGTTGAAGAACAACGATGGAGAAGCAGTTGAAATGGACACAACTTCTTTTTATTTTTTGTTGAAGACCCACAATGAAGATATGGAACAACGAGCAAAGGAAAGGAGAGGAATGGGTTGCGGATAGGCAATGTGTCCTTTTTTTTTAATTGCAAGATTAGCTGCAGCAGCGGCAAGTTAGCGACGGCAATGAGAGAGTCAATGAGCTCAAGGGAGAAGAGACCCACGCAGGTGTGAACTGACAGCGAAGGAGAACAAACCAAATGTGGGCGCAGACATGGAATATGCAACTGGAGAAGGGATGGCAGTGTGAAGAATGGATTTGGAGCAGCCGGAGGGCAACGCAAAGAGTGAAGCGGGAGGGATGAGGGTTTTGAAGGAGGAGCTGTGGGTTAGATTTGTAGTTATATGGCTGCATGGGAGTGGCAGCAATGAAGGATTTAGGCGGAGAAAAGGGTGAGGTGGCCGAGGGATTTCAATGCAAATAGCTGCGAGGGAGCTGGATAAGAGCAAGGATGAGGGGGCGCAGGATAGGTGATGGATATCTTTGCCAGCGTGGGTAGAAATGATGGCCAGCGTAGAGTTGCGTAGGAATATTTGTGGGCAACATTTGGAGAAGGTTGGAATAGTGGAAAATAGCCCAGAAATTTTCCAGATCTTGTAAAAATTTTAAAATCCACACCCAGGCGTTAAAAATTCCAAAAGCTTTTGAGAAAAACAATAATGAACACAAAATCAAATTTTCCTGCAACGAAAATGAAACCCCACGCAGCAATAGATGGCTTGGAAAAACCCTCGAATTTCCTTAGAAAAAACCTGCAAATTCTCTAGTAAATTTTAAATTGCCCTGCATTCAGATTATCTGATGAAAACTCCACAAAATTTTTAAAATCTGTACCTGCAACCTACAATGGCAAAAACAAAACAACAAGAAGTAAAATGTGCAAGAAACAAAACTGAAAACCCTAAACCAGCTAAAAAAATTACAATATCTACAAATTTTCGACTCTTAAGTAGCCAGATTTGTCAATAATCCACAATAATATTTTCAGAATTTCAATTTAATGTGAGATATTTCAGAAAACCCTTCATGCATTCATAAAAAAATTTCAAATGATAAGCCCAGGATCAAAATTGGTTGGGCTCTTTCAGAAAATGCAATCCGGGAGTTGACTGGTTCAACCGAGAACTTCCCCAAACGCCCGGTAATCTAAAAAAGGAATTTCCTGCACAACTTAAAATCAACCATTAACATAGAGGGAGAAAACAATAGTGAAATCCAGATCAAATGGAGATACCTGCCATTATATTTTAGAATCTAAACTATCATTCAAACCCCAGAGATCAGACAAGATAGTTATGCCTAAATCAATCTTCATCAAGCTATTATCAATGGCTGAAAATAAAATTATGCAGAAAAATAAAACATCTTACAGCATTTCCAGAAGAGTAACACCAGCAAGATTTCAACCCCAAAGTATTTCTTTATTGCAAAAAAAATGATTACAAGAGAGCTTTCTTTAGCACCAGACTCTCAGATTCAATCTGATCTCAAATGACCCCTGACACCCTATTTAAAGGAAAATTTCCCAACGGCTAGTTCGAGTGATCCATGTCAAAATGATCTCGACCGTCAATGAAGATCAAAATCTCTTTTAATCTCATCCGTCGAAATTTTAAATGCATTTTAATATATTAAAAAATTTAAATTTTGCATTTTTTTTTCTCAAACTTTGACTTATTATTATTATTATTATAATTTTTTTATTACATTTTTTAGATTTTTTTAGTGTTTTAATTTTTTTAATTTTATTTTTTATTTTTGGATCCTCGAACTTAACCCTTTGGAAAAATCACCTAGGACCGAGGACTTAGAACCTATGAGGGGATAAAACACTTTCAAACCCTTAAGACACTTTACATCATGACTTTTACAGTTTTACATCTCAAGTGGGAAAACCCATTTGACATAGACCCTCATAGACCACCCAGTTCTGCAACACAACCATAATCTAGCAGATCATTTACATAGACTCGACCAAGTACACTAGGAGTCCCCTAAGATTCTAATGAAAAAATCCATTCCGACTTTGGGGTTAGGCTGAAGGAAAACTCTGTCGATCATGGATTGGTGAGACAAAAAACCTTCCGGAATGTAGATTATCACTAGAAAATTAGGTTTGCCTAGGCAATTTACATACATGACTCAGACCTGCTAGGATTATTTACAATTTACACATGCAGACTGGGTTTACAATATAACATGATCGAGCTGATGATGACAATTGAATGGCATGGACACGTCGATCCAGTGCTGTCCCTTTATGCGAAAAAAGGGGTGTACTGCTATGGGTTGTTGACACGTAGCGGTCAACATCTGGCTCTACTTGGGGACACGTTGCTGCACTGTAGGAATGTGAGAATCCAAAATCTGCATCCACGCAACACACAACAAAACATAAGTAGCGTCCATCCAAAAATCATCATATAACATTAAGCACAGGAAAGATATAAGCTCTTCATTTATTAACTATCTAGTAACATGAAAAGTAAATCTAAGCCTAAAACAGAAATGAAAATGCTGAAAAAACAACAAGTAGAGTTAGAAATACAGAAGATGCCTCATGGCATCAGATGTGTTCAATATAATGTATACTGAGCATTTGCCTGCTTTCAGACAAATTTGTCGGCTGCTTATCGGATGTGCCATGTCCAATTCTGCATACGGTAGGACTTTTCCCTATCCGAAAATCAAGCTGCTCGCGGCCGTCTGATGCATCAAATCTTTTTCTCATTTTCTTTTTCTTGCACTTTTTCTTCATGGCAAGTTGTATCACTAATGACGTGGAACTTTCTGCTTCAAAACTCTCAGATGAATTATGTAAGATATGCGTGACATGTCTTTCTTCATTCTGCATCTGCCTTGTCAAGGATGATGGATCAATCTCACAAGTGTCATGAGTTATAACTTGATCTTCAATGACTGGTGGATTAACCGTGTGAGCATCAACTTGATTATTAATTCACTTTTATCAAGGTCACCTTCAATTATCCACTTTTCAATGGAACAAAGGACCTCATAATAAGATGGAGCTTGCTGTAACAGATAAGGAGGCTCCTGATCTATTGATGTTCCCTAGTTTTTTTCATCCTCTGACAACTGCTGAAATTTCTGAACCTGTATTGTAATGGCATCCATCTAACTAGAGTGTTCATCTTTCATAGCACTGATTTCCCTGGCATGGTCTTCTTCCATGGTCAACAATTTATTTTGCATAGAATTAATTTCCCTATCATGATTAGCTTTCATGGTCGTCATATTTTCCTCTAAGCCTGATAACTTGCTTTGCATAAAATTAATTTTTGTGTCATGATTAGTTTTCATGGCCTCAATTTCCTTAGCATGCTGATTTTGCATGATCTCGATGTCCTTATTACCTTTTTCCAGGTGGGTGCATCAATTTCTCACATCATTAGCGTAACTAGTTTGATTGATCTCCATATTTTTTACCAGCCACATTAGTTCTTTTATAATTTGCTTATAATCTTCCTTTTCATTGTCGACACTGATTTTATAATCTGTCCCTGCTTTTCCACTATCATGGATTTGATCTGCAATGGTACATGTGGATGGCACATTCTGATATGAAGAATTGTCTTGAAATCTTTCATCGACAGCTGGACCTTTTATAAGATTACTTTCATTTTGTTGCACAATTTTAGGGGCACAAGGCGAGCTATTTGGATCACCATATCTATCTTTAAAAGCATCGATAATGTCTTGTAAAGAAGTGAAAGAATCTTCTGGACAATTATTAAACCAATTCAAAGCATCATCCTCTAAAGAAAGGACAAATAGACGCATTTTGACATCTTCATGATTATACTGAGGAGACCTACAATATATGATCATTATATGAGTAAACCTGCCTAGGTGCTTTGTAACAGCCACTGAATCACCACTCGAGAACAAAGGTAATTTAGAAATGGCCACTTCTGGAACATCATGGAGAACATCAGTAAAATGACATGGTTTAAACGAATAATCCATGATGAATAACAAGGGACCAAATGGATGATAGAAAGAGATCTCTGCTCAAGAAAATCAAGAGATGAAAAAAGTGGAGTCACCACTTGAGCAATGAATCTAATCCTAGGATCCAAAAAGCAACAAACAAGCAGATATGAGGGAGGCTTCTTGCCTGGGAAAAATAAAAGGAATGGAGTCGCCACCCAAACAAGAAACGAACTGAAGAGTAGTTGCTGATATGACGAAAGATAAGGTGAAAAAATCCAAATGATGCCAAAAAATGTTGAATCCGCCAGCTCAAATGAGAGATGAGAAAGATGAAAGATGATTGTCGAATAAACCAAGGGCAGAAAAAACTATGTCCCCGGCAACGGCGCCAAAAAATGTTGTCATTTCCGGCTGAAATGAATAGATGAGAAATGAGAAGAATGATTGTCGTTGAAATGCCAGGGACAGAAAAACTCTATTCCCGGCACAGTGCCAAAAAATGTTGTCGCACAGATTGTCATGACAACGCTAAGACCGGGGGCTGTCACCCTAATCCCCGATCTCTCTGTTTAAGCCGTCTCCCGAGACTAAGGGGGGTAGACCCTATGGGATGAATGAAGACCAACTGTGGACCAGTTGGGTTGGGAGACACAGCAAGGCGATTTAGCACTTGATTGATTTAAAAATTAATGTACCAGTGCCTTATGGAGTTAATGATTAAATGATTATTTATTAAATGCTGCAGAAATATGAACTTTATAATTCCATAATTAACAATCATTTATTATCAAATACCCCAAGCAGAAAGCAAGATATTCAACAAACGCACAACGCCTTAATGATTATCCAGCAATTAAATTTCTAAAAATTGAATGCTTTAAACAACCATAAAATTTAAATGCGAACCAGATTCAAATAGATTCAAATAGTTAATCTCCAGATATAAACATTTAAGCACATTAACTATACCACAACAGAAAAAAGACTTCAAAAAGAATTTCCAATTTTTAATTAGTCTTTTTTTAGATTTTTTTTTAATAAAATTTAAAGCTTAAAATTAAACAAAATTAAAAAATAAATTTAAATATAAACAAAAGTCTAAAATCTAAACTATAAAACAAAATCTAATAAAAAGCCTAAGGACTAACTTTTTATGCTTTTGATTTTTTTTAATTTTTATTATCATATATATTTTTTTATGATTTTTATATTTTAATGATTTTTAAAAAATTTTTAATTTAAAACAAAACTTAAAATCTAAATAAAATCTAATCAAAAACTAACACCTATATATATACATAAATGAAAATTTATAAAATTCAAATCCTAACAAAATAAAACTCTAAATCTAAATCAAATGAAAAAAAAACTAACCTAATGAACAAAATAAAATTTTAAATTACAATCTAAATACACGAACCTAAAAATAAATAAAAATCAAATTCATTTTTTTGATTTGATTAAAATTAAAACTAAGATAGACTAATTCTAAGACTAAATAGAAAACCAAATGAGATATTAAAAAAAGAAACTACTCTAACCCTAATCGTATGCATATATCACAAAAATAAAAATCGAAGGGGTTGAGTGCTTGTATGTCTGCAAGTTTGGTCGACAGGAGGTCGATGGCCAGGAATCTGCGAGAGGAGGTAGAAGTTGGTTGAAGAACAACGATGGAGAAGCAGTTGAAATGGACGTAGCTTTTTTTTATTTTTTTTGCAAACCCGCAATGAAGATATGGAACAACGAGCAAAGGAAAGGAGAGGAATGGGCAGCGGATAGGCAGTGTGTCCCTTTTTTTTTAAATTGCAGGTTAGCTGCAGCAGCGGCAGGTTAGAGACGGCAAGGAGAGAGTCAATGAGCTCAAGCGAGAAGAGACCCACACAGGTGTGAACTGACAGCGAGGGAGAACAAACCAAATGCGGGCGCGAACATGGAATACGCAGCTGGAGAAGGGATGGCAGTGTGACGAATGGATTTGGAGCAGCCGGAGAGCAACGCAGAGAGTGAAGCTTGATGGATGCGGGAGGGATGAGGGTTTTGAAGGAGCTGTGGGTTAGATTTGTAGTTATATGGTTGTGTGGGAGTGGTAGCAATGAAGGATTTAGGTGGAGAAAAGGGTGAGGTGGCCGAGGGATTTCGATGGCAGATAGCTGTGAGGGCGCTGGATGAGAGCAAGGATGAGGGGATGCAGGATAGGTGATGGATATCTTTGCCAGCGTGGATAGAAATGATGGCCAACGTAGAGCTGCGTAGGAATATTTGTGGGCAGTGTTTGGAGAAGGTTGGAATAGTGGAAAATAGCCCAAAAAATTTCCAGATCTTGTAAAAATTTTAAAATCCACACCCAGGCCTTAAAAATTTTGAAAGCTTTTGAGAAAAACAACAATGAACACAAAATAAAAAATTTCCTCCAACAAAAATGAAACCCTAGGTAGTAGCAGATAGCCTGGAGAAACGCTCGAATTTCTTCAGAAAAAACTTGCAAATTCTCCAGTAAATTTTAAATTGCCCTGCATTCAGATTGTTTGATGAAAACCCCCCAAAATTTTTAAAATCTGTACCTACAACCTACAATGGCAAAAACAAAACACCGAGAAGTAAAATGTGCAAGAAACAAAACTGAAAACCCTAAACCAGCTAAAACAATTTACAATATTTACAGATTTTCGACTCTTAAGCACCCAGATTTGTCAATAATCCATAGTAATATTTTCAGAATTTAAATTTAATGTGAGATACTTTAGAAAACCCTTCAAGCATTCATAAAAAATTTTCAAATGATAAGCCCGGGATCAAAACTGGCTAGGCTCTTTCAGAAAAACGCAATCCGGGAGTTGGCTGGTTCAGCCGAGAACTTCCCCGAACGCCCGGTAATCTAAAAAAAGATTTCCTGCACAACTTAAAATCAACCATTGACATAGAGGGAGAAAACAATAGTGAAATCCAGATCAAATGGAGATATCTGCAATTATATTTTAGAGTCTAAAGTATCATTCAAACCCCAAAGATCAGACAAGATACCTGTGCCTAAATCAATCTTCATCAAGATATTTTCAATGGCTGAAAATAAAATTATGCAGAAAAATAAAACATCTTACAGCATTTCCAGAAGAGTAACACCAGCAAGATTTCAACCCCAAAGTCTTTCTTTAATACACAAAAAATGACTACAAGAGAGCTTTCTTTAGCACCAGACTCTCAGATCCAATCTGATCTCAAATGACCCTTGACACTCTATTTAAAGGAAAATTTTCCCAACGGCTAGTTCGAGTGATCCATGTCAAAATGATCTCGACCGTCGATGAGGATCAAAATCTCTTTCAATCTCATCCGTCGAAATCTTAAATGCATTTTAATATATTAAAAATTTAAATTTTGCATTTATTTTCTGAAAACTTTGACTTATTATTATTTTATTATTATTTTTTTAATAATTTTTTTTTATTCATTCTTTAGATTTTATTTTTTTATTTTTATAGTTATTTTTAATTTTACTTTTTTATTTTTGGATTCTCGAACTTAGCCCTTTGGAAAAATCACCTAGGACCTAGGACTTAGGACCTATAAGGGGATAAAACACTTCCTAACCCTCGAGACACTTTACATCATGACTTTTACAATTTTACATCTCAAGGGGGAAAACCCATTTGACATAGACCCTCATAGACCACCCAGTTCTGCGACACAACTATAATCTAGCAGATCATTTACATAGACTCGACCAAGTACACTAGGAGTCCCCTAAGATTCTAATGACAAAATCCATTCCAACTTTGGGGTTAGACTGAAGGAAAACTCTGCCGATCATGGATCGGTGAGACAAAAAACCTTCCGGAAGGTAGATTATCACTAGAAAATTAGGTTTGCCTAGGCAATTTACATACATGACTCAGATCTGCTAGGATTATTTACAATTTACACATGCAGACTAGGTTTACAATATAACATGATCGTGCTGATGATGACAATCAAATGGCATGAACACGTCGATCCAGTGCTATCCCTTTATGTGAAAAAGGGGGTGTACTGCTATGGGTAGTTGACACGTAGCGGTCAACAGGATTGACATCCTTGTCTTCTGATGCATCAATCTTCTTCTAGTTGGTGATCATTGGCGTAGCCATAGGTCTAGTCTCCCATTCAGAACCTTTTCAGGATTTCTGTAGTATACCTCCCTTGCCCAAGGAAGATTTCTCCTTTCTGCTGCGAAACTTCCAACCCTATGAAGTAATAAATTCGTCCCAAATCCTTCATATCGAACTATGTGGCTAGATTCTTCTTGCAGTCCTCAATGAGTCTGGATGGTCCTATCAAGAAGAGATCATCCACATATAATACTAAGATAAGTGGCTCATTCTCTATGACCAGATAGTAGAGATTCGGATCCAAGTCACTCTTGACAAACCCCATCTTCTACAAGTAGCCATCTATTCGACCACCACACACTCTCTGTGCCTGCTTCAGCCCATACAAGGATTTTTTCAGTCTGCATACATGAGACTTCTTCTCACGAGTTTCAAAGCCCTTTGGTTGTTCAACGTATACCTCTTCTTCTATTACCCCGTTCAGAAATGTCGTCTTGACATCCACCTGATGGATCTCCCATCCCATCTAGGTTACAAGAGATATCACAATCCTAACAGATGTATACCTGGCTACCGAGGCGAAAGTTTCCTCATAGTCAATCCCTTCTTTTTGAGCATACCCCTTAGCCACAAACCTAGCCCTGTATTTTTCAACACTATCATCCGTAGCATATTTGATTTTGTAGATCCATCTTGAACCTACCACAGATCTGTCTTGAGGCCTTGACACCACCTCCCAAACATCGTTCACAATTATGGAGTTATACTCCTCCACCATCGCATCTAGCCAGACATGATGTTGAGTTGCCTCCTTGAAACTGGCAGGCTCCCCATCCTGAGCTATTAACGCCTCATAACTGTCTCGCTGTTTTCGCTCCCTCTTACTGTTCCTTGGCTCTCCGATGAAGTTCTCTGCATCACGCAGAATCTGACAAACTTCTCTACTGGTTCTTCCTCTGCCAGCAGGTGCTTCTGTTCTCTCCTCCTCCTCATCCTGAGAATCTTCCTAGCCTGAGGAAGAATTCTTCACTTCCGTTGGTTGAAGAAGCATGACCAACAGATCCTCTTTCGACTGCTCCTTGGAAGGCACTTCGCGAGATCTTTTGAAAGCTCTATCCTCCATGAACTTTACATCTCATCGTACTACTACCTTTCTGCTCCGTGGAAGATAGATTCTGTATGCCTTAGGGTTCTCACTATATCCCACCAAATACCCCTTTTCTGCAGTCTGATCCAGCTTCTTCCTCTTTTCTTCGAGTATGCGGCAATATGCTAAACTCCCAAATATCGTGAAATGACTGACTTCAGGCATCTTCCCAATGAAGACTTTCTCTGGAGTAATCTTGCCCAATGCCTGATGAGGAGTCCTGTTTTGAACGTAGACAATTGTGTTGCATGCTTCCGCCCACAGTGATTTTGGCATATCCTGATCATACAGCATGGCCCTAGCTGCTTCTACAATAGTCTTGTTTTTCCTTTGTACCACCCCATTCTGCTTCGAATTGTAGGGAGTTGTCCACTCTCTTTTGATGCCCTCCTTAGCACAATAATCATTGAAGTCCTTATTGACATACTCTCCACCATTATCTGAGCGCAAGACTTTTATTTTCTTACGAGTCAGATTCTCCACTAAAGCCTTGAACTCGTTGAATCGACAGAAAACCTCATCCTTGGTTTTCAGAAAATAAATCCAAGTTTTTCTCGAGTGGTCATCAATGAAGGTAAGGAAATACTCGGCACCACTGATAAATTTGACGGACATAGGTCTACAAATATCTAAGTGTATCAATCCTAGTACTCTTGGCCCTGTGTTTGCTCCTAGGAAATACCGCCTTGGCATACTTTCCTAGAGCGCATCCCCTGCATACATCCTCTCGTTCCATACTCAAATTCGAAACTCCTGTTACAGTGCTTCTAAGAATCCTCAGAGCTCGACGGTGCAAGTGACCCATCCTTCTGTGCCATACTTCGTTCAAGTCCTTGTCCCCATGACTGCCTATTACTTTTGATCCCGATCTGCACTTTCTTTTTCCAGCTCGGGTGTTTGATGTATATCTTTTCCTTGATGAAGTAGACATCATAGCCCTTGCCTTGTCGTTGTAACACGGAAAGTAAGTTCATCCCTAATCCTAGTACATGCAGCACATTTGTGGCACGGAAACGCTCTCCCGATTCTATCTGAAAAACTATGGTACGCTTTCCTACTGGAGTACACATTGCCTTGTTCCCCATGGTGATCTGAAAGTTCATCTTCTCTTCTCGATATTCTGACAAACACTCCATGATTCTTGTCATATGCCATGAGGCTCCACTGTCTATATACCATACTTCTGATGATGCAACACTAGTCATGCACGCCACTTCTTCTTCCAACCTGGAAGCCAACATAGAGAAATCGAAATCTCTCTCTTGTGCAATCTTCTGAAAATCTGCGTGAGTCCCTTGAGATGGATGCCTCTGATCGTGGTCTTGACCCATAACTAATTTTCCCTTTCTGTCTCTGATTACTTGCTCTAATACCATGTGAAAATTCTATCACTGTAGCAACTGCTTTACTTTTCCTACTTATTCATCATAAGTTATTCATGAAATTACTTCAACAAACATTAAAATAAATACTACTACAGATATCACATCGTAATACAGAAACAAACATATGCACACATTGACACAATTATTTTGGACTAATGTACCCGGAAAACCTAATGTAGGAAAACCAGTGCAACAAGGAGGATTTTATTATTTAGCAATTTTCTAGTACAATAAGGTGCCAAACTGGCTTACCCACAGATAAACAAATTTCCCGCACTTCTTCTGAACCCAACGTAAACCCCATTGACCTTCGCGTCAACTTGAAACCCTCCGCGTCAGCCTATTGAGGCTCTGCGCAGCCTGTCTAGCCTTTTGCATCACTCTTACACCCTCTATGTGTATGACGCAGGCCTTGTTGGCTTTGCGTAGTCTCTATTGCCTCTGCGTGGCTTCCTCTGGCCCTACGTCTGCCTCTTCTGCCTCTACGCTGATCTCACGTCTCTCTGTTCCGTACTTGCTGCCTCCTGACTGCTCTCCAGACCACTGGTTCAATTTCTCAGCAAACCCCGCTCCAAAAATTGCACTAACTAGTCTCCCTCAGTATGTTCTCCAAGTGACCCCCAAGCCTCCTCTTATACTTTTCTCGTTGACAAATCAAAGGTCGAGATTATGTCCCTAATCAATGGTTAAAATTAGATCTGGCTTGATCCATGTCTTTTGGACCATTCTAACACAGTTTCATATTAATACACATTAATATTTTATTTTCCCTAAGTTTAGAGTCTAGACATAGGGACTCCATTAAAAATATTAATTATTTGAATATCTCCTGAACTGTTTAGAATCTGCCCAAACCCTTTCTGGGTATTGGAGATCTCATGTGCCCCAAGCTCTCCACCAAATTTTGTGGCTAGAGCACATCCGATGCTACCACAAATCAACATAATTCCCCAATCAACAACCCCAAAGTCACTCATAAATTCGTTGTTTATTTGATTATCACGACCTTCCTTAGAATCCTCACATTCTTCAGTATGTATTTGGCATTGGTTAGGATGCCATTCATTCTCCTCTTTAGATAGGGATGACTTCTCCTCCTTCATTCGCTCTTGAAGAATGATCTCCAAGGTATTTACTACATGATTTCGAAAAAATGCCTCAAAAAGGTGGTCATCGGTAGGATTCTCTTTATATATACTCTTCGTGTTACGGAGCCTTTCCGTGTTCTCACAATAGTGGGAGAAAATCTCTTGAGAGTCATATGTGGCCATCAATTTCTTGCAAGACTTTTCATATTTCATCATCCATTCTTGCAATATCTAAGGGCTCTCGGGTTTCAAAACTTCCTCATTATCCTTAGAGGACATGCTTTCCAAGTCAAGAGTCTCTCCTTTGGCATCATCGTTAAAGTATGCATCAATAAGAGGCACTTCTTCAAACATAAAACCATATTCAATAACTTCCTCCTCTCGAAGGGCCACATCTAACATTTGGGATATGTTTTCATGAGGCTGGAAACTCGGCCCTTCATACAATGCTTTTTGGTTTACATGATTCGAGCCAATCAATACTTGGGGCAATGGATAGGACAAACACTTCCATTTGGTCACAAGGTTGAGTTATATTTTGCTTTGAAAGGTACCTTATGAACCTCACCACGTGGTTGCCTACAGAATGTGGATCCCCATAGAACATTGTCATATTCCTTGTGGATTTCAATGAAAGGAATCTTGGCGTCCCTGTCATATCTATGGCGGGAAAATATGTGGTCAACATGTTGTTGGTTCCTTAATGACATGGGAGTCGTCAAGGCGAATGAAATTGCCTAAAAAAATGCTTGTTTCACCCTACAAGCATTGACATCTGAGTTCAATGAAGACCTAGGGCTTCATTCTTCCAATGGAGTCACCAATAAATGATATCTCAATATGTCGTATGGTGAACAAAACACACGTTTTGTGTTCCTGGAAATGACGCCAGAAATGTTACCACTCAAACTAGTGGGGGGCCTAAAAGGGGTTCCTAAGAGGGCAACTGCTAGGTCAAGGACAACAGTGGAGGCTTAGCCCACTATCACCACAGATAAGTCTCCCTGCTCTTTACGGACTTTCACCGATTGGAGGAGTCCCGATAGTGTAGGGATCACTTTTTAAATTAGATGTCAATGGATAGGTGAGAAGTGAACCTGAAAATTCTTTCCCAAAGATGGAGTGAAGAGTGGAACTTGCTTGCTCTTTAAGCAAGGGACTTTGTCCACTAGGGGTAAGGGATGAGGATTGAAGGGTTGAGGCAGAAAGGGCAGGCTTATAGACGAGTTTCTCAATCCCTATAATCCTTGGAAACTTGGACTCCCAAATGGTCTTTGACATATAGTGTTTATTGAGAAGTGGGACCACACGGGGCCAAGTGGACCCAACCCAGGTTCGGGGATGGAATGTAGCAGCCAATGATGTTCCTATCCTAGACAAGGTGAGGGGAAAGGAAAAAATAAGAATATTTACTTCAAAATGTTGAATTGATCCTATTGAGGTCTAGCCTTGGGGATGCCTAGGCAAAAGTCGGTCCTAGAGCTAGGGCTTGGGATTCCCAGAGATTCCACCCTCAGAATTGCCTCAAATTTGGAGGAGAGAGAGGGGACCCACCAACACAGTAGCGTAGAGGAGATCGAAATTTTTCCTTGCGTCAATTCCCGAGAAATTGATGCTTGAGGTGACCTAATGGGGCAAGCCTTGGGGAAAAATGGAAAAATGGTAAAAGAAAGGTTAAAATGATCACCCTTTTTAGGGACCAATGCATAATTCACTTGGGGATATGGGTTCAAGGATGGCGATGAGTAAGAACTTGGTTTCTTGATCAAGGAGGCCCAGAAAATCAACTTCGTCCAATGTTGAGAGAAAGAAAAGAAAAGTGGCCTTCAAGCATTTACACTTCAAAGAAAATGATGCAAGGTTCTCGAGATAAATAATCTTTAGGGAATTTAATTGATATAACATTGGCCCATACATTTAAATACCTAAAACATGCTCAATTCCACATTTCAATAATGTAGCAACTAGCCCTAATTTTAGCAGTGTGCAACAACTATTGATTTTTTGTAGCATCGGATGTGCTCAAGCCATGAAAATTGGTGGAGAGGCTAAAGCACATGAGATCTCCAAGACCCATAAATGGTTTGGGCGGATTGTACCAAGTATGAGCAGACTTGCGGTGTAGCTATGGGATCACCTCTGTCTCCTATCATTGCCAATCTATTTATGGAAGATTTCGAAACTAAAGCCATTGAATCTTCCCCATTAAAACCTAAGCTTTGGAAAAGATATGTCGATGACACCTATATTATTTGGCCTCATGGAAAAGATAAATTAGACATCTTCCTGAAACACCTTAACAACCAATTTGATTCCATCCAATTCACTATCGAAGTGGAAGAGAATGGCAGCCTTCCCTTTCTTGACATCCTAATCAAAAGAAACCAAGATGGCTCAATATCTCACAAAGTATATCACAAGAAAACACACATAGAGCATTACCTTCATGCAAACTCACACCACCGTCGTGCTCAAAAACTAGGGGTTCTCAACACCCTTGCTACAAGAGTTGTTCGCATTTCAGATCATGATCATTTTAAGCAAGAGAAGAACCATCTCATAGGCATTTTTGAAAAGAATAGTTACAGTAAACACCAAGGAATCAAAGGTTTCAAGAGGGCTGAGAATCCTAAAAGCAAACAACCTATGGATGAGTGTCCTGGCAAGGTCAACTTACCCTACATACTAGGCACCACTGATAAAATTTCACACATTTTGAAGAACAAATATAAGAACTACCTTTAAACCTATAAGCACCATTAGCAGATGCTTAAAATCAGTAAAAGAACCCATTGATCCTAAATGCCACAAAGGGGTCTATTTGGTTCCTTGTTCTTATGGCAAAGCCTACATTGGGGAGACCGGTCGAACGATCTTAACTAGGATTCAAGAACATACAGCTGACATCAAACACAATCGCTCCAAAACCTCAGCTTTGGCCGAGCACTCCAGTAAAACCAATCACCACATTTGTATTGAAAACTCTTGTGTGGTGGCCAAAATTGACCATTATCACCATAGGAAATTCAAAGAAGCTACTGAAATAGGTAAACACCCTAACAACCTTAACCACGACGAGGGTTGGAAAATCAGTGACAATTGGATCCCTACTCTATCTTCTTATCCTACCTCCTCCTGATTTTTTCACCCCCTTATCCCCTAACTTTACCTCCATGACCCTCCATTATAACACAAACCCTAAAATCTTTAAACCAACTTCATAAAATCATCAATAAATAAATAATTTTCATAATCACTATTTCAACATATTTCATAAATTTGAATTTAATAACTTCAATTCACCATTCCATAAAAATTCATCATAAATAAATCATTTTCATATATACAATTTTAATATTCACATTCATTTAAAAGAAAATGAATAAATAAATATAAAGATATAATAAAATTTATAAACATTCAATATTCATTCACATATACAATAATTCACTGAATTAAACCATAATATTCATTTTTTTAGGATTATTAATTAAGATGATTCTAGAGCATAATATTAAACTACTATTAGAATATAATGTAATTTATAATTGTGACATATTCACATCAAAATTTATTTAAAAAAAATCTCATTTACATAAAACATAAATTGTATTTAATTTGAACATAAATAATTTATCAATAATATTAATATATTACAATAATATATATTATATTATTAACATTACCAAATAAATTAAATAAACACATACCATTAAAATCATAAATTTAATAAACTATAACTTCTCATTTAAAACATAACCCAATCTAAACAAAATTCATTTACCAAATAAATTAAATAAACACAAATCATTAATAATCATAAATTTTAATAAACCAATTAATTATATACATAGTTTAAAAAAAAATGATGAACTATATCATTACCCAAACTGTCGGCTAACATTCACTCCCATCCCAACCCTAGCTGTACTTATTAAAACCTATCGAGTTCTGACTTATTCACTCATGGATCTAATTCCTGATGATGAACCACAGAGGTTGGTTCGAAACGTCGATTACAACAAAACCTAAATGTGATGACTCTGGAAGACAACACTACACAGATATTAAAATAATTAATATTTTTAATGGAGTTCCTGAGTCTAAACTTTGGGAAAATAAAATATTAATGGGTATTAATATAAAACTGGGTTAGAAGGTTCCAAAAGTTAGGGATCAAGCCAAATCTAATCTTAGTCGTTGATTAGAGATGTAATCTCGGTCGTTGAAGGACCAACAGGAAAAGTATAAGAGGAGGTTTGAGGGTGAGTTAGAGGATACACCAGAGTGATCAGTCATTCGATTTGCAAGAGCGGGGTTGCTAAGCAAAGTCAAACCAGTGATCAACAGCGAGGGGCAGTGAATATTGGACAGAGAGGCAAAGTTAGTATCGAGAGACCAATGCAGAAGCAGAGAGGCAGACGCAGAAGCCAAAGCAAGCCACGCAGGGGCCATAGGGCCTGCGTCATCCATGCAGAGGGCAACAGGAGTGACGTAGAGTGTCCCAAACGCTGCGATGTGCCTCAGAGGGCTGACACAAAGCAGCAAGAGGCTAACGCAGTGCTTCAGAGTTACTGGTGAGGGTTTCGTGGGACAGGTTTTCTGAATCCCTGTTTCCGAATAGAGATTTATTACCGTCGTGTATTTTTCTCTGTCAGGTGAGCCGGTTAGGCATCCAGTTGTACTCAAGGAAATACTAGATAATAATAAACCCTCAGAATAGTTGCACCAATTTTTCCCACATTGGGTTTTTTCGGGGACATTTGTCCAAAAATAACGGTGTCACTTATGTGTCTGTTGTCTTTCACTTTGTTGGACACCTAATCCTAAATGGGTTAGTGTGGAAGCTAAACAGACTAAGTAGTCCAAGGGACCTTGGGATGTGAATCCCAACGGTCACCATATTGTACTATAAATGTAAATCTATTGTTAATAAAAATGTAATGCAAGCTTTATCTTTCATATTTGTTCACGCTCTCCATGTCTGTTTAACATGGTATCAGAGCGGGCGATTGCTGGCCTTGCTCATATTTGAGCCACTTGTTTTGTTTTGTGGCCTTTCTGCATGTTAGTCCTGACATTTCTGCTCCATGTCAAAAGTGTTTCCTCAATTTAATCCCCTAGAATTTTGCGCTAAAAGGAATTCCCCTTGAAGAGTGATTTATCTAACCATTTGTGTTGTCTTGGAAAAACGCTTATGCGCTACTGTGTAGTAACGCCTATTCTCTCCCATTTTTTGATACCATTGTGTGTGTTATTCTCTGCATTTCCCTGTCCTGCCTGCCTTCAGCTCCTCTGTCCCACACCTGAAGCTGCATACCAAACACCTGAATGAAATGGACGCTGCCTGAAGACTCTTTTTCTGAAGACTTCCATTATAATAGCAGGCTCAGTTGGAGGAGTTGCGCTGATAGCAGTAGCGCTACTGTTCATAACGTATTCTACAAAAATTATGTTGAAGCCTGGTATCTGAATTGAAACGCCTGCATTGTCAGTCTCCCTTTCCGCTTGCACGTTACTCAACGAAACGAAACTCTTCGTTTTTCGTTTGGCTCTCCTTTTGGTCTGCGAGTCATGCAAACTGCTCCGACCTCCCTCCACTTCGTTGTGCGAGTGTGAGTGTGATGCGCACTGGGCATTTCAATTCGAATAATAGCATGTGCATTCCGTGACAGGAACCTGAAACATCGTTTAAGTTCACAGCCAGACCTGTGGACATAATTTCTTTTTAGACAGGATTGATGGTTGTAGTGTGTTTTCCTCCGACCTGTTAAAAGAATGCTCTCACGTCATAATACTACTCGGTGACACTTGCAGCCCAACATACCTCAACAGCAAATATTTTTTGGGTTGGGCGCCGAACTGGTGCATAATGCCAGTGAGCCAAACTGCAGAAGATAGGAAAATCAGTGCTGGTATAGAAGCCTGGGCAGAGGTTGGAATGTGTGGGAATGCCTCCATCTCTGTGTGCACTTGCGATGAATGGGAAAGGGTCATTCTATTGAAGAGCCCTTTTTTACTGTATTGAAACGATCATTTGGTCGGTTGCTGTATTGAAAGGAGAGTTTGGTTGGATGCATTGAACTCTATGCGTTGAATGGACCGTATTTTGTTGTATGTTGGTCTTCCACCAATGCGTTGAATGCTAGTGACTCCACTCCACCATGCGGCCCTCCGTCATGTGAGCGCAGATGGTTTGTTCATTATCTCTTATCCTACAGAATTTAGCCGTAGGGATTTTACTGTGCATCCCGAGTGCAAAGAAAACCCCATCCGCGGTCTGTTTCGGTGAAAAGCAATAGTTTATTGTCTTCTGCGGGGAAAATTTCAACAGCGACAACATGAGAGATCAAGCCCAAAGCCATACCTAAACTCCATTCGATTGTGCCATTGCAAGGTTCGAGGTTCTCTTATTTGTAAGTTCAAGAGATACTGGAAAAGTTAGTTCCGCTGTCAACGTATTTGCCAATAAAATGGTAACGTATTTGATACGCTTATAAACGATTCAGATACCAAAATCCAGGCTTTGAAATATTTGCATATCATCGGTTCGATAGAGTATATACTGTGCGATTTAGTCATTTCGGCAGGCAACATCCGAAGCATTGAACGGGCGGTTGAGTTTGCATCCCATGTTGAGGAGGATGCAGTTTGGAGTCAAGTTGCAAAGGCACAACTCAGGGAAGGATTGGTCAGCGACGCTATTGAATCATTTATTCGTGCTGATGATGCTACACAGTTCCTTGATGTGATAAGGGAGGCTGAGAATAGCAGCGTAGGTAGGCTGAGCTTATTCCCTGTTGTGGCTGCCTAGACCAACATAAAAGAGGACCGAGTTCAGAGATAGGGACCGATATTATCATTTGCTGAGCACTGGGCAAATTTGCCATGATATATCAACTGGGCTGTCACGAGCTTCCTGATTTGTGAGCTGACACGTATTTGCAGTCATTTGGGGAGCTATACATTAAGGAAGGGGTCGTATAGTTGTTGGTGTACTGTGGGTGAAGGCAGTCCTTGCGTGGGACTAATATCTTGTGAAAGAGGGCTCAACTACAGCTATCTTGAAGCTTATTCTTTGAGTATTGTATTGCTGGACAGTGCCTTAAAAAACACACCCGGTCCCTCTATCCTCCTTAATATTCTTTGTGCATGTTGTTAACAAGTTAGTGAAGGATTGTTGCTGATTAGTGGAGGTCGAACTACCCTATGAAATGCCTATTCGAGCTGCCTCTTAAATCTGGGTTATTTGCTGAAGTTGGGGTCTCTGATATACACATATTGCTTGCTCCAAAAGCTTGCTGCTGATACTATAAAAGGAGGACTATAAACTCAGATGTTTATAGTGCCTGAAAGTGCCCAGGTTTCTCATATCTCTGTTATTTCAGTTTTGTATCAGTTCCTAAATCTGAAGCTATTGTTATGTTCCTACTTCTGATGTGGACTATGTATTCTCTGAGCATTATATAAATGATATATTGCTAGTCTGTAGTACTTCATGAGCATATACATGATTTCATGTTTGTTCATCCACACACATTCGAGGGAAATTGCCTACAGCACTTTGTTTGCCTGATAGCGTGAGCCATCTTTCATAATCAGGTTATAACAAGTATAAAAGCAGGTCTCTGGAGCATCAAGAAGAAACTGTCGCAGATCCATCACAGAATCTCCAGGGTTTATCTGCAGCTCAAGGTTTTCCCCACATGGTCCCTTGACCATAACAGGATACAAGCGGAGCTCCCCATTTCCTTACTTGTCTGCTTTGTTGGAATCTGAAGTCTTTCCATTCTCTGAGGTATGTGAATCTTTGGTAGAAGGTTCTTTGTCTAAAACTTCTGATCCATTTGCAAAACCATTGAATTCGCCTCTGATCTATCTCCGATCTTTCTTACTTTGGTGGAGCCGAATGTCCTTTATCAGCTGTCTTAATGGGGAGCATAATTTGGATTTTTGATTAAACTAATGCTCCATGTTTTAAGAAGCTTGAAATATCTTTCCAAGAAGCTTTTAGCTTTCTGAAGAACTCAAAGTATCACTACTTTTTTTTGGGAAAATGGATCAAATTGGTGAAGTATTAGAGTTTTTGAAAACTCTAATACAATCTACTTCTAATGACACATTCCAAATCAGCAAAGCCTCTCTCTCAGAAATTCAGACATGTCTACAAAATGCACAGGAAAAGATTGATTTTTTGCAGCTTGAATCACAGCTACAACAAGAAGAGCTACATCAAAAAAGACACCATTCTGAACCTGTTTCTATTCAGAACATTGAGACAACCACCCATCAGCAGCAAGTTAATAATGCAGCAGTTGTACATGCACATGCAGAAACTCAGTCTGCACGTCTCAAGCTCATCATTAGACCTTGGGAACAGCTTGTCCACAACAAGCACAGAACCGATCTTGGATATGACAAGGACTTGTCCTTTCATATTCTAGACTACACCAAGCCCATTCAGTTTCAGAGTGCTGGATTCATTCATGACAGTTCACCCGCTCTTCATGACAGTTCAGCTTCAGCTGTTCCAGACTCTGCTTCTCTTCCACAACAGCAACAACAACAACAAATCGTGAAATTCCAACACTGTGACCGAGTTGGCCATCTAAAAGATCACTGTTTTGATCTTCATCCATGTAAGCACTGCCATAAAACTAGCCATTCTTCACACAGATGCTTCAGCAACAAACGTCCTGCAAGAACAAAGATTCATCTAGGATGGATC
>APFE030922069.1:196433-245574 GCA_000404065.3 Pinus taeda
AGCGAAGCTGGTGGAGTACTGTGGTCCGAACAATACCTAACAAAGCAAAACCAAGGTAGAGGGAGTTGCTACCAAAGCGGATTTCCAGCCAAGGAATCCGGATCAGTGTTACAAGTGCACAGAAGATCAGAGAGGACCAACTTGATGATTGGCAGAAGGATTTCCAGCAGGGAAATCAAGACTCAGAGGGAGTCTACCAGAGAACTTCCAGGTGGGAAGTAGAGAGGCTCAACAGGAGTTGAAAGGAGAACTTCCAGAGAGAAGTAGAGAGACTCGGAGGAGTCAACAAAAGAGCAAAGAGATGGTCGTGAATGGACTAAGAGATCAGGATAGGCTGAACGGGGCATCCAACTTTGTGGTCTGGAAGGCCAATATCTTGTCCATTCTAGATAAACATCGCATCAAGGGCTTTGCCTTGAGAACAATGGCTATCCCAGTTGACCCGGTAACTAATGAGAAGTACGAGGAGGCAATGACCAAGGCAAAATGCATCATCCTTGATGGAGTCAAGGATCATGTGGTCCAACATATTGCCGAGAAGGAAACGGAAAAGGAGATGTGGGACACCTTTAAGACATTGTACCAGCATACTTTTATGCAGAGGAAGATGTTACTTGAGAATCAACTAAGGTCATACCAGATGCAGAAGGGGAAGTAGATAGATCACTTCCTCAGTTGGTTGAAGGAGATCCGGGACCAGGGAAAATTTTAAGGATGGAAATTTATCTTAAAGTTTAGAAATCTTAGCGAATCCCACTAGTCCATAACATGAAATTTATAAAATGTTTGGAGCTATTTTTGTAAAAATATTCAAATTTATAATATTTTTATATAGTCTATATATTATATTTTGGTGATTTTTAGGGTAAAATAATTTCATTCTATAAAATTTGGGCGAATCATTTTTACAAAAGAATGGAAATTAGTGAATCTTTTTTTCGAAAAAGTATAGAAAATTAGCCCATGGGCGAATATTAGCCCCTAAAATTTTCCATGTCCGGGACTAGCTAACTTCCATAGGAGCCACGTCGGATGAAGAGATGATGGTAAGGATCACACTTAACGCAATCTCCGAGGAGTGGGAGATGTTTGTCCAGAGCATACTGGGCAGGGCAGATCTTCCAGATTGGGAAGAATTGTGGGCGGCTCTTCGTCAAGAGGAGATCAAGAAGTTGAGTAAGGTGGGAAGTAGCGGCAAAGGAGTCTGGATCAAGAAGAAAGAGGAAGAGGATGCAGCTCTGGCATCTACGAGAAAGCAGGAGAAGAGGAAGAAGGACCTCTCCAAGGTCAAGTGCTTCCATTGTGGGGCACTGGGTCACTATGCAAACCAGTGCCCGAGGAAGAAGAACAACGGAGAGGCGTCTGACTCTAAGGCATCGCCAGCGAAGGCGGAGAAAGAAGTCGAGGAGGATGATGATTGTGCCATGAGTGCTCATGTACCTCTAGAGAGAAGGTTGGGAGACATCGAGTTGTAGTCAGGAAGACTACAGGCGATGAGGGGCAAGATCCTTGAGGTACCCCAACCTCTAGGATTATACCTTGCTACGAGAGCCCCGAGAGACAATAACAAGATTGGCAAATGTCAGTAGAGACGGATGCGGATGAAGCGGTAGAGAGTGCTATAGTGCAGGAGTCCCCGGGCAGCGCAAGGCTAGCAGGCTGCAACAATGCAGGAGGCACATGAGTGTTGCAATGGTGCAGGATGGCACATAGAGGTTTTGCAACAGTGCGAAATGCAGGGAGTTGTTGCAACAGCGCAGAGTTCCATAGAGGGAGCACTTGTTAGCAGCAGAGAGAGCTTCAGCATCAAGAATGTTTCTAGCCTGACAGGAATGTCAGAAGTTGGGTGGATCAGTTACTTACTTCTTAGTAACTAAGTTGCAGTGCAGTAGCAGTATGCAACATGATGAGAGGGGGTTGGAGGGCAGATGCAGTGTTGTGAGAAAGGACCAGCAGCATGATGGATGTAGAGGGAGTTGTCGTACGGATGTTGCAGTGGCAGTGGCAGAGCCATGTGAAGAAGTACAAAATACACCAGTGCAAACGATGTTGGGCAAGGAGGCCTAACATCAGCACAGGTACCAATGCCGTATAATCAGAACACACCAGAGTGATCAGTCATTTGATTTGCTAGAGTGGGGTTGCTAAGAAAAGTCGAATTAGTGATCAGCAGCGAGGGGCAGTGAGTACTGGACAGAGAGGCAAAGATAGTGTCGAGAGACCAGCCCAGAAGTAGAGAGGCAGACGGAGAAGCCAGAGCAAGCCACGCAGAGCCCAGCAAAGATAGTGCAAAGGCCAAAGGGCCTGCATCATCCACACAGAGGGCAGCAAAAGTGACGCAGAGGGTCCCAGAGGCTACGCAGTGCCTCAGAGGGCTGACGCAGAGGGGTCTGAGGCTAGCGCAGAGCAGCAAGAGGCTGACGCAGTGCTTTAGAGTTGTTGGTGAGGGTTTCGTGAGACAAGTTTTTGAATACCTGTTTCCGAATAGAGAGGTATTGTTGCCATGCATTTTTTTCTGTCGGGTGAGCTGGTTAGGCACCCAGTTGTACAAAAGGAAATACAGCATAATAATAAACCCTCAGAATAGCTGCACCGGTTTTCCCGCATTGGGTTTTTCCGGGGACATTTGTCCAAAAATAACGGTGTCACTTGTGTGTTTGTTTTATTTCAGCTGATGATCTGGAGATGTTGAGATTGTATTGTGTTTATTTCGTTATTTATATGTTTTAAATAACTTGTTCAGAATTTACAAGTAGAAGAAATAAACCAGCAGAATACTAATTAATTTTCTAACGAATAAACTTAGAAAATTCAACAACAAAAAGAATAATAGCAATAAAAGTCACTTACAACATTATAGAGTATATCCAACCAACAATTCGTTTGCACAAAAAGCTCCACGAAAAGAGAAATAGCTCAAATTCATACATCAAAATTCATCCATCTCAAAAACATCCAACAAGGAAAAAGTGTGAAAATTCTTTATGATTAGAGAGATCCCAAGTCAAGCGATGATACAAATGAATGTATCTAACATCAATATATATCCTCCTAAGGAGTTCGAATTAGCCTATGGGCCTATATTAGCCCCTAATGATAAAATAATTTGCAAATAATAACCCCTATTGGTGACAAGCCCACCATACTAGCTCACAAATGTAAAAATAAGCCTCACAAGGGCCAAACAATAATATGTGCATGTCGCAGGGCCCTCCAAAGGTTTAATAATATCCTGAAGTGCCATATTGAGGAATAAATCAGTCGAAAATGATGGAAAAGGGCGTGGCCCCTTGTTCTCCAAGTAGTACACGTGCTCCTCCCAATGGGTCTAAGGGCACATCAATGAACCCATGGGTCTCCATACGAATCGCAGATGCCTGTAGATCCTCTGCAATGGTCCAAGTGGTGGAATGAATGTTTCCATGACATCGTACAAGTGCTAGGACACCTGCCAAGAGCGTGGGGCTCCTGTGGGGGCCTGTTGCACATAGTGTACCAAGCATATCACCATCATCCCAAAAGTGGATCGCTAGTAGTCTCTGAACATCCATGAAGATCTGTGGAGTGTTGTCTGTTGCTGTGGAGGCCCATGGCTCTCTATGCACACCCTACATGTGCAATGTAACCTCTGGGGGTCAGGATTCCATATAGGGAAACCAAACCCAAATGGAAACCACCTGCAATCCTGCATAAGATCCAATGCGTCCCCTAGGCTTCTTGTACAACCAATCATTAAAATAATTGGGTAAAAGAGCTTATAAATCATGGATAGCAAAGTGGGCACTTCATAATGGCATGCCCTTCCATAGTGGGCTTTGGCATGTGCTAGTGTCTCCAAGCTCCAAAGGGGGTTAGCCAAGTACCTTATTAGGTGGTTTCAACTTTCAAAGGGAATAGCATGTCCAAGGTACATCCCTCTAATGGGGGTGGCAAGTGACAAATAAGTGAGATGAAATAGAGAATGAGAGGGGCAGCCCTGGGCCACATAGTGGGGTGTAGGGGTAGCTAGATAAGGGGAAGCCCGCACCTGGGTATGTGATGTATAGGAGAGAGAAGTCGTGGTACATGAGGTGCTCTGACCTTGATTTTTCCACCCTTCTTTATATGCCTTTTGCTTTTATGAATTTTCTTTAATAACTGCTTGGGGCTCAAAGTGCAAGAGCATGATGTGTAAGATATAGCAGTGATTACCCCTTTTAAGGTAGGGTGGTTCATTGCCCTCCAGGGGTTGGAACAATCATGGGTTCCTGAATGATAAAGGAGGCTCATCTACGACCTATGCAACCAAGGTGATGGCCATGGATGGGGTAGGGCTCATGTATTGGCTTTTGCTCACATGCTAATTATTTTTATCGCAGTCATCTTTTCCATTTTGTCGTAAAATTTCCTGTTAAATGTGGCCAATTATGCTTTTTCTTTTTCTTTTCATTACTTCAACCTTCGGGGCATCATTCTAGGCCTGACCCAAGGTGGGGGCAAGGGGATAGGGAGGTTAGCCCTACGTGGACCCAAAATGGGAATGTGGAGTGCGTAGGCTAGCCCACCAGCAGCACAAAGGAGAGAGTTCATTTGACTTTCTATTTCTGGCAAAAATGGCAACCAGTGGCTTGAGGGATCAAGACAGGTTGGACGGAGCATCCAACTATGTCATCTGGAAGGCTAGAATATCATTCTTTCTAGATGAGCATGCCCTCAAAACATATGTCCATCGTCGACAGCGTGGTGGTTGTGCCTGCAAATCCAGATCTGCTAAAGAAGTATTGGTCAGAAATGGCGAAGGCCAAGAGGATGATCCTTGATGGAGTAAAGGATCACGTAGTGTGTCATGTCGCTAGTAGAGGGACTACTAAGGAGATGTGGGATGCCTTGGCAACGCTATATCAAGGATCTTCCAAGCAGCGGAAGATGTACTTGGAGCAGAAGTTGAGATTTGCTCAGATGTAGAAGGGAGAGCGTGTGGATCCATTTGTCATGAAGATTAAGGAGATCCGTGATGAATTGTCTGTTGCGGGGCATACACCTCAAGATTCAGAGTTGGTTAGACTGGCCCTCAATTTTGTCTCAGATAAGTTGCAAGTCTTTAACCAAAGCATCCTGGGCAAAGCAGCATTACCGAATTGGGATGAAATGTAGGCAACTCTAAAACAAAAGGCGCTGAAGAGAGACTTAGTCAAGGTCAAACTTGACGGAAGCAACAGTAGTGGGTCGAAGCCCAAGGAGGAGGATAATGTAACCCTTGCATCGAAGGGACTGTTGATTTGGGGTAGCATCAGATGTGCTCTAGCCATGAAAATTGGTGGAGAGGCTAAAGCACATGAGATCTTCAAGACCCAGAAATGGTTTCGGCGGATTCTACCCGGTTAAGGAGATATTAAAATAATTAATATTTTTAATGGAGTTCCTAAGTCTAAACTTAGGAAGAAAAATAAATATTAATGGGTATTAATATAAAACTGGGTTAGAAGGTTCTAAAGGACATGGATCAAGCCAAATCTAATCTTAGTCATTGATTAGAGATGTAATATCGGCCATTGAAGGTCCAACATAAGAAGTATAAGAGGAGGCTTGAGGGTCAGTTGGAGACACACCAGAGTGATTAGTCATTCGATTCTCTAGAATGAGGTTTGCTAAGAGAAGTCGAATCAGTTATCAGTGCCAGCGAGGGGTAGTGAGTAGGAGACAAAGAGAGGCAAACGCTAAGCCAAAGGGAGCCACGCAAAGGCAGAAGAGACTGCGCAAAGGCCAGAAGGGCCTATGTCATCCACGCAGAGGCTGCAGGAGTGATGCAGATGGTCATAGAGGTTGCGCAGTGCCTCAGAGGGTTGACGCAAGGGGTTTCGGGTTGACGCTGAGGCTAGGTGGGTTGACGTTGAGCTTCAAAGTGTGTTGGAGAGGGTTTCGTGGGGCAGATTTTCTGAATACCTACTTCCGAATAGAGAGGTATCACTGCTGGATTATTTTCTCTGTTGAGTGAGCCGGTTTGGCACCCAGTTGTACTTAGATAGACTACATAATAAATTAACCCTCAGAATTGCTGCACCGGTTTTCCCAAGTTGGGTTTTTTCCGAGGAAGATTTGTCTAAAAATAACAGTGTCACTTGTGTGTTTGCTATTTCTTTCAGTTGTTGATCTCTAGATGGTTGAGATTGTATTATGTTTATTTCAATATTTATATGTTTAAATAACTTGTTCGTAACTAACAAGTAGGAGAAATAAACCAGAGAATACAAATAAAATTTCTAATGGGTAATACTTAGAAATTTCAACAGGGACAGCAAAAACAACAAAGACATAAGAAAGACATCTCGAAGATCAAGTGTTTCAGGTGTGGTGAGAGGGGTCACTACACTACTCAGTGTCCTCTCAAGAAGAAGGACAATGATGAGAAGCACGATCCAAAGGCTGTGCCCGTGAAGATCAAAGAGGAGGAGTTTGCCATGACAGTCGATATACCTCTAGGGGGAAGTGGGCTGATTTGGAGTTGTAGTTCGAAAGAGCTACAGATGGGCAGGATCCTTAAGGAGTCCACTTCTCAGATCAATACCTTGCTACGAGATCCCAGATCAAGAGTAGTAGGACGAACTAGTGTTGGATGGTGTCGAGGAGTGTCAAGGAGACAGTTGCAGTGGTTAGGAGCACCAGAGACTGAACAGTGCAGAGCAGAGTTGGTAGCAGTGACGATGGCATAGATCAGAGGTCAGCAGCAGCGCAGTAGATTCAAAGGGTCAGCTTAGAGACTAGCAACAATCAGGCTTCAAATTCACGTGGTATCATACTAAACACAGTTAGTTTAGTAATTTTGGATCTTTTCCCTTTGTTGATAGAGTAGCAACAACAGTTTGCAGTGTAGTGGTAGTTGGCAGTGTCAGTGCTAGCAACAACATAGATATAGCACTTGAGAGGGAGTTGTAGTACAGATGCAGCATTGGCAGTGGCAGTGTCAGCAGCAGTACACTTACAGCAGCAATGCAGTATTTGGTGGACAGCATGTCAGACATTAGCAGGGCAGAGGACGATGCTTCATATTCGGAGCAGTATGCAACAGCGTATATTGCTAGAGCACATTCCTCGCTAAAAGGGAGTGTTGATTTCGGGTAGCATCAAACACGCTCTAAGCCTCAAATTTTGCAGGGAGGCTTAGGCACATGTATTCCAAAGAACCCAGAAAACATTTTGGGAAATTCCACCCAGAAACGATTTTATTAAAATAATTAATATTTTTAAATGGGACCCTATGTTTAAACTTAGGAAATTAAAAATATGAATGGGTATTAATCTAATTGTGGGTATTACTTCTAGAAGAAGACAAGGATCAAACTAAAATGATCTTAGCCATTGATTAGATTTTAATCTGGGTCGTTGAATGTCAACGAGAACATTAGTTACAGGAGCTTGAGGGTCATTTGAAAAACACACCGAGAGATCAAGAGATCGAATTTCTGAAGTGAGAAGTTCACTGGAGGAAACACTGATCAAGGAGATTTCTTGCAGTTGAGGGGTAGGGATAGCATCTGGAGAGAGAGATTTTCTCAACCATAGAATCATCAGCAGAGAGAGGAAGAGAGTAATCCAGCAACTCTCACGCAGAGGGTAACACAAGGCCATGCAGAGGTAGCACAAGGGGTGAGAAAGAGTGAAATTTTGCAGCAGAGTCAGTTTCAGAAGCCAAGAGTCGGGGTGTGAGACCGGGAAGCTGAGCGCAGTGACTCCGGGCAGCGAATCAATCAACTGGCTAGGTGACGCAGTGCCTAGAGGGGTTGACAGAGAGACTGCGTGAGGACTGCGTAGAGGCCTACTAGAGGCACTTCATCCAGTGTCCGGATCAACCGGGATTTTTCTCAATGATAATGTGAGGTAATCTCACAAATAATTCTACCAGTATTTATCTCTCTGTAATTGAATAACCCAAGAGGTATTCAGAGATGTATTCAGAATTTTCTATTGCTTAATAATAATAAACACTCACATCTGTTGCACCGGTTTTCCCACATTGGTTTCATCCGGGGACATTTGTCCAAAACTAACGGTGTCAATTGTGTTGTATTTTTCTTTCTTTCTCAACCTCTTGTTTCCGCATATAATTTAATTAAGTGAAGGTTGCAGTGTATGTATTACGATATTAGCCATAGGAAACTGCAAGTAATTTGTTTAAAGGAATTTAACAAATAGGAGTAATATCATTAGTTGCTGCAGTGAGGATTCTGGTTGAGGAATTTTCACAGATGATACAGCGAAATAGTAAACTCTACAAATTTAACCAAAATTTTACTAAAGCATCCCAATTTAGAATACTTCTCCAATCCAAATACTAGTGCAAGATAACTAGACACTAGAAAATCTATGAAAGCAAATGGAAATAACAATAGAATTATGACTGTGAAAATTTCAACACTGAAATCACATTGCAACAACTGGAATTATTCTTCTAATTGTTAATTATTTTAACAATTTATCTGCTACGACAAATATCAAATAAATCACACTGCAATCTTCACAAATAAACTGCGGAAAATAATAGAGTTGGAAACTAGAAATATTAGCGCACACATAAAAATGGCATTGTTATATTTGGACAAATGCCCCCGGAAAAACCCAACTTGGGAAAAATGGAGGCTTAGGCACATGTATTCCAAAGAACCCAAAAAGCGTTTTGGGAAATTCCACCCAGAAACAGTTTTATTAAAATAATTAATTATTTTTAATGGGACCCTAAGTCTAAACATAGGAGAATGAAATAATTAAAGGGTATTAATATAAACTGTGGATGTAACTTCTAGAAGAAGACGAGGATCAAGTCAAAATGATCTTAGCCGTTGATTAGCTTCTAATCTGGGCCGTTGAATGTCAACGAGGAGATTATTTAAGGAAGGCTTGAGCGTCATTTGGAACACACAGAGACATAGAGAGTTCAAAAGTTCGATTTTCGGAAGCAGAGTAGCTTCCGGTAGATTTCTGATTGTGAGCTTTTGCAGTGAAGGGCAGGAATAGTTTGGTCGGAGTATCTTCTCCAGGAACTAGAATCAGCAGCAAAGAGGTAGAGAGACACCAGGAGGAGGCAGCGCAGAACCAGGAGGGGTTGACGCTGGGCTAGAAGGGCTCACGCGGAAGCAGCGCACTTTTCCAGTGTAGAAATCCAAAATTTGTCGAGGCGCTGAGATTTTTGAGTCAGGCGGGCTGGAAACTGCTCCAGAGGGCAGATGTTTCCCAGTTGGGCTGACGCAGAGCCTGTTGAGGTTGACACAGGGCCTACATAGGGTCAGTGCAGAGATAGTCGAGGACAGCTGGTTCAGCTACCAAAACAACCGGAATTGTCGGGTAAAGTGAAGTAATCTCACTAAGTTTTTCTGCCAATACATTTTCTCTGTAACTGGATTGCTGGAAGGGCATCCAGAGTTTTATTCAAAAACTATTGCTTAATAATATAAAACCCTCAGAGATGCTGCGATGGTTTTCCCACATTGGGTTTTTCCAGGGACATTTGTCCAAAAAATTCTGTCACTGGTGCATCTTTCTCTATTTGTTATGTTCTTGTTTCAAGCAAACTAATTAATTAAGTGAAGGTTGTAGTTTGTTAGCTTCGATATATGCTGTAGGAAATAGTAAATATTTTGTTTCAGTATTTAATAGATAGGAGATATTTAATCAGTTGCTGCAGTAGGTGATTTGGGTGGGATTCTCAAGTTTTCACATGGTATTAGAGCATTGCAGGTAAAGCATGAAAGAACAGTACCAAAGACCTAGTGCTGAGCAGAAGAGGGAGTTCAAAAAATCTGCAGGAGGCAGCAATTCGAAACCCAGAGGGTTTTCGCAATTCTAGCTAGAGGGCTGAAATTTTGAGGCAGTCTCTCTCCGAGTGAGTCGACGTAGAGAAGGGCTTCCAGATCGTGTTTATGTCGGGGCAGAGGGAGCAGCGTAGAAGCCTTAGTGTGAGGAGAGCTGGTGGGACGCAATCTTTTCTACAGACCATTTTGTTGGGCAGAAAGACGTCAGAGGAGAAGGAAGGAACACGGTTGAGGGAATTTCTTCCTTAAAGAATTCCTAGCCAAGTAATTTGAATTCTCACGAATTGAGAAGCCGCAAGGAGCAACAATTTTACTAGCTCCAGTAGGGAGTGTGTAGGCTATCCCTGCAGCAGCGCAGAGGAAAGAGGAGGTCATTCAACTTTCTATTCGTGGCAGAAATGGCAACCAGTGGCTTGAGGGATCAAGACAAATTGGATGGGGCATCCAACTACATCGTCTGGAAGGCAAGAATGTTTTTTTTTCTAGATGAGCATGCCCTCAAGACATACGTCGATAACGTGGTGGTTGTACCTATAGATGCAGATCCATTGAAGAAATACAAGGCTGAGATGGCAATGGCGAAAAGAGTGATCCTCGACGGAGTGAAGGATCATGTGGTCTGTCACATTGCTAGCAGAGGGACTGCTAAAGAGATGTGGGATGCATTGTCTACGTTATATCAGGGATCTTCCGAGCAGCGCAAGATGTACCTTGAACAGAAGCTAAGATCTCCTCAAATGTGTGAAAATTCCTGAATCGAACACATCAGAAACCCCTACTGCAATTACTGGTTTACAATCTCCTACTTGTTCTTTACATTAACAAGTTATTTAATTGCATAAACATCGATGTAAACACTATTGCAGCCTACACAAATATACAGATCATGAACTGAAATAAACTGAGACAATAACACAAGGGACACCATTATTCTTGGGCAATCGTCCCCGGAAAAACCCAATTCGGGAAAACCGGTGTAGCATATAGAGGGTTTGTATTATTAAGCAAATTTCGTGAATACAACTAGGGTGCCAGAAATGGCTCACCCAACAAAGAATTTGCTCAACAGTAGTACCTCTATCCGGAGACAGATATTTTGGCAAATCAGCAAACTGATGATCAAACCCCACAGCGACTTCGGTTGTTCCCTATGCTGGATAGCGAAGGCTACTCCAAGCACTGCTATGGAACTGCGTCACTCTTCCAGGAGTTGCGTCACCCTTTCCCAACTCAGAATCTACTGATCTGCTCCCAATTTGCCCCACAGAATCTCCCCAACAATGCCTCTGAGGCCCAGCGTCAGCCTCTATGGCTTTTGCGTCTCACTTGTCAGCCCTTTGCGTCCTTTGCGTCAGTTTTATGGCTTCTGCATCAGCCCTTCTAGGGCCTGCATTGTCTCTCCCGACACCGTGTGTTGAATTTTCTAAGCCAATCCGTTAGAAAATTAATCTACATTCTGCTGGATTATTTCTTTTACTTGTAAAATTCTGAACAAGTTATTTAAAACATATAAATACTGAAATAAACACAATACAGTCACAACATCTACAGATCAACAGGTGAAAGAAAACAAACACACAAGTGACACCGTTATTTTTGGACAAATGTCCCTGGAAAAACCCAATGCGGGAAAACCGGTGCAGCTATTCTAAGGGTTTATTATTATGCAGTATTTCCTTGAGTAGAACTGGGTTCCTAACCAGCTCACCCGACAGAGAAAAAATACACGGCATCAATACCTCTCTATTCGGAAACAGGTATTCAAAAAACCCGTTACACGAAACCCTCTCTAGCGACTCAAAGCTCAGCGTTGGCCCTTCTAGCCTCTGTGTCAGCCTCCTGCTGCACTGCGTCAGCCTCAAACCTCGCTACATCAACCTTCTGAGGCACTGCACAGCCTCTGGGACCCTCTACGTCACTCCCTCTGCTCTCTGTGTGGATGACACAGTCCCTCTAGGCTCTACGTTGTCTCTTCTGGGCTCTGCGTGGCCGGCTCTAGCTGCTGCTTCTCACTCTCTGCTTCTGTGTTGGTCTCTTGGCACTGTCTCTGCCTCTTTGTCCAATACTCACTGCCCCTCGCTGGTGATCACTGATTCGACTGTGCTTAGCAACTTTGTTCTAGCAAATCGAATGACTGATCACTCTGGTGTGTCTTCCAACTGACCCTCAAGCTTCTTCTTATACTTTTCTCGTTGGTCCTTCAATGGCCGAGATTATATCTCTAATCAATTACTAAGATTAGATTTGGCTTGATCCATGACTTTTGGAACCTTCTAACACAGTTTTATATTAATAACCATTAATACTTTATTTTTCCTAAGTTTAGACTTATGAACTCCATTAAAAATATTAATTATTTTAATATCTCCCAAACCGGTTAAGATCTGCCCAAACAATATCTGGATCTTGGAGATGTCATGTGCTTTAGCATCTCCACCAATTTTCATGGCTAGAGCACAGCCGATGCTACCCCAAATCAACATTGTGTTGCCTCTCTGCTATGTATTCTTCGTCCTCTTGCCAAACTGCCCCTCACTGCAACTAATCACTTGCTCGATTTCCTCAACAAACCTCGCCCCAAAAAATCGAACTAACAAATCTCTCTTGGTATATCTCCAACTAACCCTCAAGCCTCCTCTTATACTTTCCCTGTTGATGAATCAACGACCAAGATTAAGTCCCTAATCAATAGCTAAGATTAAAACAGACTTGATCCTTGTCACTTAGAAGTTTCTTACACATATTCTTATTAATACCCATTAATATTTTTATTTTCCTAACTTTAGGCTTAGGTACCTGTTGTCGCATAGAATGTCTAGGCACCGCGACAACGGCTCAGATTGGAGGCTATCACCCTGATCCCCAATCTCTCCGTTTAAGTTGTCTCCCTACAGTAGGCTAAGGGGGGTAGACCCTATGGAAAAGTGGAATGAAGAAGAACTAGTTGGAAACCAGTGAGTTCGGGAGACACAGTGAAGCAATCAAGTACTTGATTAAGATTTAGCAAGACTTATAGCATTTGATTAGATTTTAAACCATTGATACCAATGTCTTATGGAGTCAACGATCTTACTAGGGAAATTAAGACCACGTAATCGATTAACAACTATTGCTTAGATGAATGACTATTTTATATGTTATGAAAATCCTAAAACTAATGTGAGATGCAAGAATCTTGGTTAATTTTAGTTGAATGCCTATTTAAATGTAAACCCTTCAATCCTTTCTGTGATGAGCCCGATTTCGTAGTAATTGGCAGAGAGAAGATAAGGAGAAGCACACTAAGGTGTGATTAACAATACCTCTCCTGAAATTCTAACATACCCAATGCCTCGGGCGCTGCAGAGAACTGTGGCTCTGACAACTGCAAGGTCACCGTTTTAAATACTATTAAATCAAGCTTCCCAAGCAAAGATTGATGGATACCTATCTCTCAATTGACCAAGCTTATGCTTGAAAGTAAATTTTATCTATGCAAAGTTAACTTATATGCAAATGCAATGGAAGATGAGATGAAGTTAGACTCAAAGATGGGAAATGCTTATGTTGCAAAAACTTCCAATACCCAAATGAAATGTTCGCTTTTTTAAAGATAAAGACTTCGAAAATAAACTCTTGAAGATATTATAGTTAAAACACCAGCTTATTTCAAATCTTCTTGATACAATTTAGCTCAAAGAGAACAAAAACAACTTTGCAATTCGATATTAATGTCAACAGATGCTCAAAAAAATACTCAGTTTATGAAACAAAGGATATGCATTTTATCACAATTCCATGACAGTGTACTTAATTTTCAAAAATTAATTTTTAGGACAGCAGTGAAAAAAAACTTTATGACGGTAGCAATATGACAATGAAAATAGTGAGCTATCAATGATATCTTTATGCCAAAAATTTACCGAAATTTTTCCAAACTTGCCCACATGAATTATCAAAAAATTTCAGCGTGTTGTGATGTGATTTCCGGAATTATATTAGATCTTATATACTTATTACAGCCAGCAATTAAAACATGAAATAAGCTTAATGATGAATGCGCAACTCAAGAAATTAATTCCTTAATGTATTAGACAACTTAGGAACTGATTTTAGGCTAACCCACATGAAATTTTTCCACTGTTATATTTCAGACTTCAGAAACAGAATTATTCAAAGATAACAGTGACCCAAAATGTAGATTTAGGCCAAATTCTTGATACACATCAAACATAAATGACTTATTAATGTATTTAGCAATTTTTTCGTTAATTTCAAACCACTTAGATGTGTTTTTCACTACTATTAGCAAGGTATATGACTATTGTAGCAAATAGTGAGGAAAAGATGGTTTAGAGATCAAACCCTTAGGCCCTAGGCCTTGAAAATCACTTGCCCAAGTTGCCAAAAAAAAATTCAATATCTCAAACACAAATTTTTACCAAATTTTCTGCAAAAACCCACCAATGATTAACTTCAAAAAATCAAATATTCAAATCAGAAATGGACCAAGGGAATCTAGGGCCAATGAGAGCTAGCACTAAGCCCAATAGAACTAGTGTTAGGCTAAGAGAAGGCAGATCTGGGCTTAGGAGCCCCAAAACTTGAAACCCTTGTTCTAAAAAAAAAAAAATTTGCTTCAAATCTTCAGATTTATTACAAAATATTTAATGGTTGGCCTTGTAAAAAGATTTGGGATAAGATATTGCCCTCTAGGGCCTAGATCTGTCTCAAAACCCCCAGATCTGTTTGAAAAATCTCAGATCTGAAGATTTACTTGACTGTTTTCGCAGATCTATTCCTGCAAACAATCTTTGAGCCTAGATCTTGCCCTCCAGGGTCTAGATCTAGCTCAGATCTGAAGATTTTCTTGGTTGACTTCTCAGATCTATTCCTGCACACAATCTTTGAGCCCAGATCCTGCTTTCCAAGGTCTAGATATAGCTCAAATCTGAAGATTTTCTTCGTTGATTTCTCAGATCTATTTTTACACAAGTGAAAAGAGAAAAATCCAATACTCAATATGTACAAAAATAAAGAAAATCCCAAAAACCCAAGTGTTAAAATTCAAAACTATGTTATAAAAATTTGAGATCTACACAAGTAAATAACAAATATATACAAATAAATAACAGATCTATCAAATCTGAGGAGTATGAATCCAACTCTGCTCCTAGATCTGATAATATAAGGCTCTTAATAACCAGATCAATCAAAATTTCCACAAAAGATTTAGAAGATTTTGAAATTTTAGAGAGGTACTAACCCAAAAACACCTTGCAGAAAAAAGATTATCGTTAGATTAATCCTGAGGCTTATATGAAGTAGGCTCTTCAGAAAATATGTGTTGAGAGTTGGCTGGTCCAACCGAGGACTATCCCCAAACGCTCAATGAGAACCTGAGAGATCTTCTGCAAACACTAGATCAACTATCAAATCAAGTAGAGAAATAGAACAATAATTAAATTCTGAAGAAATAGAGATACCTACTACTTTAATCAAAATTAAAAATGTTACCCTAGATCCAACAAACTGAATAAGATACCTGCATTGAGATTATGCTAAGAGAGTTATTAATTGATAGTTTTCACATAATATTAAGCAGAAATTAAAACAATGTTACCATAAATTCATGAAGAGGAACACTACAACACATTGAAACCCCAAAGACTCTTGCATTAATTCAAAAAAGTATACAAGAGAACTTGAGAGCTTAGTACACGATCTAGAGATCGAATGATCTCAACTGACAACTGACCTCCTATTTAAAGATAAATCTTCCAACGACTAGTTCAAGTGATCCTTGTCAAAGTAATCTCGACCGTTGATGAGGATCCTAATTTCTTTGAATATCATCTGTCAAAATTTTAATTATTGAGGAAATTTCAAATTTTTCAATTAATTGCATTTTAATTAATTCAAAAATTAAGTTTTTGAATTAATTTCCTCAAAATTTTGAGTTTGACTTAACCCAGGGACCAAAGGCTTAAAATTTAGCAAAATAATCAATTAACCTTAGTCCTTGGACCTCTTAAAATTTAATTTTTTAAAAACCCACGAATTTTGCCTTTGGAAAATTTAAATTTACATAAGACCTATAATTAATTAAATTCCTGGCTTAGGATTTTAATTAATTTTGGCCAGAAAATTTAATTAATTAACCTATGAGGGGATAAATTATTTTTCTAACCCTCAAGACACTTTACATCATGAATTCTACATTTTTTACATCTCAAAGGAGAAAACCCATTTGCAAAGAACCCTCATAAACTACCCAGTTCTGCGACACCAAAATATAATCTAGCAGATCAAGCAATTTGTAATAAAATAACCTAACCAAATAGTTAGAATTATTCCGAAATCACTTTTACACAGACTTGATCTAACATTAGGACTCACCTAAGATCCTGGTGACAAAATTCATTTCGGCTTTGGGGTAAGGCTAAAGGAAAACTCTGCCGACCATCCGAGAATGGATTGATGAGACAAAAAACCTCCTAGAATGTAGATCGTTACAAAAAAAATAGGTTTACCTAAGCAATTACATGACACAAATCTGCTGAGATTATTTACGTCATATACATGCAGAATGTGTTTACATTATAACATGACAATCAGGCTGATGATAATAGGTGGACGACGCAGACACATCAATCAGGTGATATCCCTTTTGCGAAAAAAAGAGGTGTATTGCTATGGGTCGTTGACACGTAGTGGTCAACAAAACCCATTAAAATATTAATTATTTTAAAAACTCCTCATCCGAGTGGAATTTCTCCAAACGATTTCTGGGTCTTGGAGATCTCATGTGTTCTAGCCCCTCCACAAAATTCTAGAGCTTGAGCACATACGATGCTACCCAAAATCAACACTCACTCTTAGCGAAGAATTTGCTCTAGTAACACTTCTCAACAGAAGTACGACACTAATCCACTGCATCGGTCCTTTGTGTTGTTGATGCTTGACCTGATGCCCTTCATCCACTGCATTGTTGCTTCCTATATTGTTGCCCATGACTCTGTCACTGCCACTGCTACATCTGTACTATAACTCCTCAAAATGTTGCCTCATGTTGCCCATAGCACTACCACTACTAACTGATGCACTGCAACCCAGTTGCTGAGAAGTAAGCGACTGAAACATCACCCAAAAACTGACATGCTGGTTAGTCTGGATGCCTCGTGATGTTGAAGCTACCTCTGTTGCTAATCTGTGCTGACCCTCTACTGCTACTGCGTTGCTACAAACTACTCTATGCCTCTCGCACTGCTAGAACATCCACTGCACTGCCTCAAACTTTGGCACTCTAGCTCTACCATTGTCGCTCCATCACACCTCGCTCCAATTGACACCCGTTATTTTGCTACTGTCGTTAAGGGCTCACGTCGTCGTATGTGATCCAAGAGTTTGGGCACCTCAAGGATCATGCCCATCATGTAGTCCTCTCGACTACAACTCCATGTCGCCCCAGCTCTTCTCTAGAGGCGCATGAGCACTCATGCCACAATCGTCATCCTTGCCTTCCGTGTCAGCTTTCGCTGGAGCAACGTTCGAGTCAGAAGCCACCTCCTTGCCCTTCTTTCGGGGGCACTGAGTGGCGAAATGTCCAAGTTCTCCACACTTGAAGCCTCTGACCTTAAAAATATCCTTCTTCTTTCTCTTTTGCTGCCCTTGTTGTCCCGACGATGCGAGAGTTGCATCCTCCTCCTCCTTCTTGACCCGAGCTCCTTTGTCATTACTCCCTGCCTTGGTCAACCTCCTGATCTCTTCTTGTCGAATAGCTGCCCACATCTCCTCCCAATTGGGGAGAGTCGCTCTTCCCAAAATGCCCTGGACAAACGTCTCCCACTCCTCAGATACTGCATTCAGGGAAGCCCTGACTAAGAACTTTGGATCTGGAGTAGACCTGACGAAAGTAAGCTGGTTGGGAATCCCCTGCAATCTGAGAAGGAAGGGATATATCTCCTCTCCTTTCTGCATATGATATGGCCTCAGTTGATTCCCCAATAACATCTTCCGCTGCACGAAAGAGCCCTGGTATAAGGTGGTCAAGGTGTCCCACATCTCCTTTGTTGTTCTCTTCCCAGCAATATGTGGTATGACATGATCCTTGACCCTATCTAGGATCATGCATTTTGCCTTTGCCTGGGCCTCCTCATACTTCTCAGCTGCATTGGCACCAACTGCAACAGCTACTACTTTTAAGGCATAGTCCTTGATGTAATGTTTATCCAGGATTGTAGGATCTTGGCCTTCCAGATGACAAAACTGGAAGCCCCGTCCAATCTGTCCTGATCCCTCAATCCGTTCACTACCATCTTTGCTCCTCTTCACTAGACTCCCTCTGAGTCCTAATTTCCTTCTCAGTAATCCCCCGACCAACCGTTGAATTGCTCCTCTCCAATCCTCCTTTGTTGCTGCAATCTGGATCTAGATTTTTTGGCTAAAAATCCATCAAGGTAGTGATTCCCTCTACCTTGGTTCAGTCTCCTTAGACATTCTTCTGCACCAACAGAAATAGCATCCCACCAGCTCCTTAAATCAAAATCTACATAGCTCCCTTAGTCTCGGCAACTGGAAGAATCTGAGCCCTTTAGACTCTATGTAATCACTAGGTGGGCTAATTCTGCTCCTCCAGCCAACTGTGTCAATCCTTCCTGGCTCAAAAACATGATGTGGCTCTGCGTGAGCCTGATCTGCCCTCCTCTCCCTCTACGTTGGCCCTAATGGTTGACGTCGCTACTGCGTGGGATCCTCCCAGCCACTGCGTCTTCCTCTCACGGCTCAGAATGCTAATGCAAGCACTGTGTGAGCCTCTGCATCACCTCTCTTGCAATGCGTCCTTCCTCCTTTTGCTTCTCTGACTCTAGAACAACGTTGTCTCTCAGGACAATTGCTTCTCTGCTGCAAATTCTCAGATTTCTCAGCTAGTGTCTTCAGTCGCCTATGATCTACAATCCCTCTAATACCATGTGAAAATTCTTGAATCTAACATATCAAAAACCCCTACTGCAATTACTGGTTTACAATCTCCTACTTGTTCTTTACACTAACAAGTTATTTAATTACATAAACATCGATGTAAACACTATTGCAGCCTACACAAATATACAGATCATGAACTGAAATAAACTGAGATAATAACACAAGGGACAGCTATTGAAGATTCTAAGTCTACCAGTTAGAAACCCTCCATGCACTTTACTGATTTATTCCTACCTACTTGTTCTGTTACTTAACAAGTTAGTTACAATGTAAATACTGAAAATAAACACTAGTGCATTCTCAATATATTACAGATCATCAACTGAAGGAAAAAGAAACAAGCACACAAAATGAGACTGTTAATTTTGGACCAATGTCCCCAGAAAAACCCAATGCAGGAAAACCGGTGCAACTATCTGAGGGTTTTCTTATTAAGCAATTTCAGAATACAATCTGGGTGCCAAATCCGGCTTACCCAACAGAGAATGCCCTTGGCAGTAATACCTCTCAATCTGAGACAAATGTCCCAGCTGAAACCACGGATAAACCCTCCGGCAGCTCCTTAGCTCCAATCTGCCCCAGAAACCCCAGCGTCTGCCTTTCTGGACTGCGTTAGCCTCTCTCTGCCCCAGCCCTCGCCCTGCGTCAGCCTCAAGAGGCCCTGCGTTAGCCTTCTGGCCCTTTGCGTCAGCAATGCTGGCCTCTTTGAAGCACTGTGCAGCTCCTAGCTGCCTCTGCATGGCCCTGAGTGAGCCCTGGTTGGTTCTACGTCACTCTCTCTAGCTCCTGCGCTGATCTCTTCTTAGCACTATCTCTGCCTCTCCGTCTCTCTGTACTCACTGCCCCTCAGCTGCAACTTCGATCACTGATTCTATCTCTCTTAGCAAACCCTGCTCTAGAGAATAGAATGACTGATCATCTGGTGTACTCTCCAAGTGACCCTCAAGCCTCCTCTTATACTTTTCTCGTTGACATATCAACATCCGAGATGAAGTCCCTAATCAACGACTAAGATTAGATCTGGCTTGATCCATGTCTTTTGGACCATTCTAACACAGTTTTATATTAATCCACATTAATATTTTAATTTCCCTAAGTTTAGACTTAGGGACTCCGTTAAAAATATTCATTATTTTAATATCTCCCAAACTGTTTAGAATCTGCCCAAACCCTTTCTGGGTATTCGAGATCTCATGTGCCCCAACCTCTCCACCAAATTTCGTGGCTAGAGCACATTCGATGCTACCCCAAATCAACAACACCGTTATTTTTGGCCAATCGTCCCCAGAAAACCCCAATTCGGGAAAATCGGTGCAACATATAAAGGGTTTGTATTATTAAGCAGATTTCGTGAATCCAACTAGGGTGCCAGAAATGGCTCACCCAACAAAGAATTTCCTCGACAGTAGTACCTCTATCCAGAGACAGATATTCTGGCAAATCAGCAAACGAATGATCAAACCCCACAGTGACTTCGGTTGTTCCCTATGCTGGACAGTGAAAGTTGCTCCAAGCACTGCTTCGAAACTGTGTCACCCTTTCCCAGCTCAGAATCTGTTGATCTGCTCCCAGTCTACTCCACAGAATCTCCCTAGCGCTGCCTCTAAGGCCTAGCCTCAGCCTCTGCAGCTTCTACGTCTCACTGCGTCAGCCCTTCTAAGGCCTGCGCTATCTCTCCCAACATTGTGCTACCTCTCTGCTATGTATTCTTCGGCCTCCTGCCAAACTGCCCCTCACTACAACTGATCACTTGCTCGATTTCCTTAACAAACCTCGCCCCAAAAAATCGAACTGACTGATCTCTCTTGGTGTATCTCCAACTGACCCTCAAGCCTCCTCTTATACTTTTCATGTTGATGAATCAACGATCGAGATTAAGTCCCTAATCAATAGCTAACATTAAAAAAGACTTGATCCTTGTCACTTAGAAGTTTCTCACCCATATTCTTATTAATACCCATTAATATTTTATTTTCCCAAGTTTAAACTTAGAAACCCATTAAAAATATATATTGTTTTAAATACTCCTCATCCAGGTGGAATTTCTCCAAACGATTTATGGGTCTTGGAGATCTCATGTGCTCTAGCCCCTCCACAAAATTTCGGAGCTAGAGCACATCCGATGCTACCCAAAATCAACAAGATGCAGAAGGGGTTGCCTGTGGATTCATTCCTCATGAAGCTTGAGGAGACCCGTGATGAATTGTCTGTTGTGGGACATACACCTCAAGATTGAGAGTTGGTTAAACTAACCCTCAATCCTATCTCAGATGAGTGGCAAGTCTTTGTCCAGAGTATCCTGGGCAGAGCAACTTTGCTGAATTGGGATGAGATGTGGGCAGCTCTAAAACAAGAGGAGCTGATGAAAGACTTAGTCAAGGTTAAACTTGACAGAAGCAGCAGCAGTGGGTCGAAGCCCCAGGAGGAGGAGGAGAAAGCAACCCTTAGATCGAAGGGACAGCACGAGCAACGGAGACGTAAAAAGGACATCTCGAAGATCAAGTATTTCAGGTGTGGTGAGATGGGTCACTACGCTACACAATGTCCTCTCAGGAAGAAGGACAAAGATGAGAAACACAATCTGAAGGTTGTGCCCATGAAGATCAAAGAGGAGTTCGCTATGACAGCCAAGATACCTTCAAGAGGGAGGTGGCTTGATTTGGAGTTGTAGTTCGAAAGAGCTACAAATGGGCAAGATCCTTGAGGAGCCTACCTCTTGGAAAAATTTCTTGCTACAGGAGCCCAAATCAAAAGTAGCAGGATGGACTAGTGTCGAATGATTTCGAGGAGTGTCGGAGAGACAGTTGTAGTGGCTAGGAGTGCCAAAGACTAAACATCGTAGAGCAAAGTAGGCAACAGTGCAAATGGAACAGAGCATAGGTCAGCAACGGCGCAGTAGATTCAAAGGGTCAGCGCAGAGATTAGCAGCAGTCAAGCTCCAGCATTCACATGGTATCATACTGAACACAGTTAGATCAGTAATTTGGGATGTTTTTCTGTTGCTGATGCAGTAGCAGCAGCAGTTTGTAGTGGCAATGCAAGCAACAACATGGATGCAGAAATTTAGAGGGAGCTGCAGTACGGATGCAGTGTTGACAGTGGCAAGGTCAGCAGCGATACAGGTGCAACATTTGCGCAGGTTGGTGGACAACATGTCAGACATCAACAGTGCAGAGGGACATGTTACAGAACAGTGTGATGCTTCAGTTAGAGGCATTGTTAGAGCACATTCCTTGCTCAGAGGGAATGTTGATTTCTGGTAGCATCGGATGTGCTCTAAGTCTCAAATTTTGCAGGGAGGCTTAGGCACATGTATTCCAAAGAATCCAGAAAGCGTTTTGGGAAATTCCACCCAGAAACAGTTTTATTAAAATAATTAATTATTTTTAATGGGACCCTAAGTTTAAACTTAGGAAAATAAAATAATTAAAGGGTATTAATATAAACTGTGGGTGTAACTTCTAGAAGAAGACAAAGATCAAGTCAAAATGATCTTAGCCGTTGATTAGCTTCTAATCTAGGCCATTTAATGTCAACAAGGAGATTATTTAAGGAGGGCTTAAGGGTCATTTGGAACACACAAAGACACAGAGAGTTCAAAAGTTCGATTTTCTGAAGCAGAGCAGCTACCGGGGGATTTTCGATACTGAGCTTTTGCAGTGAGGGGCAGGAATAGTTGGGTTGGAGTATCTTCTCCAAGACCCAGAATCAGGAGCAGAGAGGTAGAGAGACACCAGGAGGAGGCAACGCATACCCAAGAGGAGTTGACACTAGAGCAGAAAGGCCCACACAAAGTTGACACAGAGCCAGAAGGGCTCATGCAAAAGCAACACAATCTTCCAATGCAGAAATCTGAAATCTGCCAGGGAGCTGAGATTTCTGAACCGGGAGGGCTAGAAACTGCTCCAAAGGGCAGACGTTTCCCAGTTGGGCTGACACAGAGCCTATTGACGCTGACGCAAGACCTATGCAGGGCCAACGCAGAGATAGTCGGGGACAGTTGGTTCAGCTACCGGAATAGCTGGAATTGCCAAGTAGAGTGAGGTGATCTCACTAAGTTTTTCTACCAGTTCATTTTCTCTGTAACTGGATTGTCAGAAGGGCATCCAGAATTGTATTCAGAAACTACTGCTTAATAATATAAAACCCTCAGAGTTGTTGCACCGGTTTTCTCGCATTGGTTTTTTCTAGGGACATTTGTCCAAAAAATAGTGTCGCTTGTGCATCTTTCTCTATTTATTTTGTTCTTGTTTTGGGCAAATTAATTAATTAATTATGTTCGATATTTGTTGTAGGAAACAGTCAATAATTTATTTCAGTATTTAATGGATAGGAGAAGTTTAATTAGTTGTTGCAGTAGGTGATTCAAGTGGGATTCTCAAATTTTCACAGGGGGGTCCCATGTGGCTGCCAGATCACCTTTGGCTTCCCCACTTAATTTCCATGTCAAATTTTGACTTATTTTGACTTTGAGAAAAAATATTTTTTTTTCCATTTTTTTTAATATTTCCTCATTTTTGCCACTAACCTTAGGAAAATTGAATTTTGAGGGACTATAAGTTGATTTTTACCCTCAAAGTGGGTCTTAGGATAATACTGGGCCTCTGAGGATGAATTTTGAGTAGTCACATGCCCAAGACATTTCCTAGGACCACTTATTTACATCATTACATAGGAATTAACTAAAAAATCTCGTTTTGTGGGAAATCTTTAATTATTAAAAAAACCTACTTAGACTTTGTCAAATTCTGCGAAACTTCTGAGATGACCTAACATGGTAATATACATTGACCCTAGACACTAAGATGGACTTAAGGCACGATCTTCAAGCCGTCACCCCGACTTTGGGGTATGCAATAAGTGAAAAAACCTAGAAAATTATTCACCGCTAAAAAATGGGAATAATTTACCATGTAAAAAAAACACTCCAGGGTGTACTTGTTTGTTGATCGAGTGTCAACATCTTAAATCTATTACATAGCTTTATTCATCATGTTAGTGAAATTTATACAACATCCCCATACAATTGCGGAATCTCAGGATTGACTGAAGAAAGAGAGAAGGAAAGGGGCTTAGAAGCCCTGATGAAATCTAGAACTTTGTAAGTGTAGGAATGCTCTAACATATCGTTGGGCATGGAGTCTTCAACTGCAACTTTAGTGCTCAACAAGTCCAAGGCTTAAAATTGACTTTAACCAGCCAAATTTTATTTTTTCAACTTTCCCACCCTTAGATCTGATATCTGAGAGTGTTCCGACACTTTTGGTTGACTATTCAAGGATTTTTTTTGCTGATTTTTGTGTTTCTTGCATAAATGACAGGCTTGTCAAAACATTGCAACGAGCAAATTCTATGCAGAAACTTCACTAAGCAATCATTTAAACTCGAAATCTTTATATATTTGGTTAAGATAATTTAGATAGACTAAAGTCCATTACTCATACACTATATTTAATAGCCATTTTGAGTCTTAACTTGCTGTTAGAAGTTTATATGCAAATTTACAAACCTATAAAAATAGAGCAGCAAGCATTCCTGTTGAGAAACTTGTCTAACCATGTATTCATTTATAGAATAAAAAAGTTATGGTTAGCATATTTTTTCTATACTAATTTCCAACATTTACTTGCTAAGTTCTATTGATTCAGTGTACTTGTGTGTTGGTTTAGCTAATCTTGTGTTAGACTTATATATCAAGCCAGCAAGACAACAAATACAAAATTCTTCCTCTCGGCCATTAGACCCCATTATAAGGCATTGGTTTTGCATAGGTTGGCTAAAGTTACATTTCAGGAAGTCTCCCTTGGCCTTGTCGTAGGAGTTGAGGCCTAAAGAGTGGAGTTAAGGTTGAAGTGATAGTGGGCCTTTGTCATGTGTGTATCAGCCATAGTGGATTGTATGATCTTCCACAATCCACTAAACGAAGTGGTAACACCCCCAAATGTGCGTTTAGAATGAAGAAATATTGCTCAATCATCAAATTGTCCTCAATAAATACTCCATAAATGTCACACATGTAAAGAAAATGGGATAATGAATGTGACATCTCCTCCAAAATAGGGTAGAAATGCTCCAAATGTCATGTAACTCTACAAAAGGTACAATGTATCATCTAAGAGTTGTATCTCATCACCAATAAGTATCACATCATCATCAATCATGCTAGGTCAGCTCAAGTGAGTGCCACATCATCATAAATGTGTAATGTCCTCAAGCAACAACATGACATCATCAAGGTAGACAGCTCCATCACCTCTCCAAAGAGGTGTAACACCCTCATCAAGTGCAGCGTCATAATGTCAAGGCTCAACATCATCAAAGTGGTGTGATGCCATCTAGGCGCTCCAAACCTGCTCTAAGTGCCACATCAAGATCATAGGTGCAACAACAAAGCTCCAAGGTGCAACATCCAAGCTCCAAGGCATGATGGAGTGTGTCAAAGAAGTGCCAAATCATCACATAGCCCAATGCTCATAATCAAGGCTACAACATCCATCATCAAGGCTAGGGTGTCTCATCAAGTCATCATGCCAACATTAGGTCCAACGCCCCCCAAAAGGTTGTGCAACATCATTGATGAAGTGTGGGAGAAGCACCATTAATGTCCTCCAAACGACCATGTCTATGCATGGATCACAACAATTTATATGCCCAAAGAATCAAGTGAGATCAACCAATATGCATATAAGAGCCAATGTAACATAAAAAGTGAGTCATGTTTGTTGTAAAAGCCACATAAGTAGATCAAATTAGGTATCTTTCTTGAACTTCACACAAGCTTATGACTTTATCCAATTTGCCAAGTTTAGTTATGGGAGGGCCACCATAGAACCCTATTAGGCTATTAGATGTGCTAGTACCCAAGAATTACAATATTTCCCATGAAACCAATAAGCGCAAATGACTATGATATGATTTAGGGTTTACTTCATGGGAAGGGTGTCTTTGACATGCAAGGCTATATGTAATGATCATCTCCATGGGTGCCTCTGTAGAGAAAGTGCTTCATGCATTGAGTTACCCTTTCCTTGGCATTGTGTCTTTCCACCCCCTTTCTTTACCCTTTTCTTATTATTCTCTGTTTTTGCTTTTCAAGCCTGCTTTTTTAGGTGTATCCATTTCATTGCATTAGCGGTCAGGATAATTTGATTAAGTCTTTTAAATATGCATTCACTGCATTAGAATTTCGGGAAGATGGCCTCATAGCAAGGGAGTAGAGCTCAAGCTTTTTGGCTTTTGACTTTATCATTAATATCCCTTTTTATTTTTTCTTTTGCACTTTGACATGTATGCCATTCTCTTTCTCTTATTTATTTCATCTACATCAACCTTGGGCATCCTAACCCCTTCTTCCTATAAGAGTATGAGATACAAACCTTTTTCGGATACATGTAGCAGCCAACCCCAAAAGAAAGGACAATGAAATATGTTAGGTATAGAAAGGATATGAGCACATTACCCTCTCAAGGCCCCTTGGTAGTACCCCTCTTTCTAAGAGTGACAACACTGGACTAGAATACATATGATGGCAACCAAGGTCAAACAAGGCAACAAGTATAACTTCCAAGGTCAAACAAGGCAACAAGTATAACTTCCAAGCATCGTGATTCATTATCTAACTTCAACCCATTAAACACTTCTTATGAAACAATGGCTAAAGTACCTTTGTGAATTGGATCACTACAATCATCAATGAGTGAGCTGAGCATGATATATAGGAGACATTTGTGGGCTATTGAATGTGGAGAATGTTGGCCATCATCGCTAAGATCACTGAAGAAAATATCTCCTCTAGTTACCCCTACGTGAGAGGGTGTAACAGAAACCAATCAAGAATCTTATCCAGTTCAGGATTTTATAGTTCCATGTAAATTCTAATTACCAAAATTCATGTAACACCCCCATTTTGATCCCCTACTGATATTATAATTAAGTATGATAATGTCGCCTAAAATGGGCTTGTGAATGCAGAGTTGGTTAAGCCAGAACCAATATGTATGTATTTCCCCTATAATACAAACGTTGAACAACTGACTGAAGGGATAAGCAACTGTACTGATCATAATGCCATGAGTGGGATCCAAAGGGGGAAATCATTGCCTGCTAGAATAATTTTGCCAAAAATTCCTTTTGCTGGAGGGGTGTAGAGAACGAAGTCAATTTCATGAACAGCAAGTGTGGGAAGCACACTAATGGATCTGCAATGAAATCTGAGTGAAAGATTGTGCAAAGAAAGGCTCTAGTTAGTTGCATAACAATGGGAGTCTGTTAGATCCCGTTTGTCATTGAGAAAATCGAGCAGAAGTTCCCCCAGTCTGAGCTGTTAAAGAGAGTTGTGATTTTGGGTGTATAGCTAAGTAAGCACAAAGGTACTCAGAGGGGAGGGTGTTGAGGGACTATTGGGCAATGAAGAGCCTCTCTTGTGCTGTGCAAGCTAGCTGAGGAGATACCTGTGGCTTTAATCAAGCTATGGGCTCAAATGGTTGATGGGAAATGCTCTACTGATTTTTTAGGTATGAAGGAGAGTGGTCTTCTTTAATTTACCCATCTTTGGTTTCTCTAAATGAGAGTTCCCTTAATGGCATCATGGTTTGGCTAAGGGCGGGCCAGTTGTAGGAAGATTGAGGTGTAGCTAAGCCTATGGTTGGGTGGAAAATAACTCACCTTTCTTCCGTTGCAATCAACTATACACTTCAAATAAGTGTTTGTTTGTATCATGTTGATTTATCACTTGGAACATTAAAAAAGAGAGAACTGATCAATTATGAATGATTGTTGCCTGTCATGTTATCAAGTTTGGATAATGCATAGCTTCCATGGTTGAATGCTTAATTGTAACAGAAAATGAGGATGAGGATCTTTCCTTGTTTATGTTGTTCAGCACTGTGCTCTAGCCTCTAAATGATATTGGCAAATCTAACTATGTGGATGCCTGTTCAATTTCAGAATGGATTATTGTGATGCATAGTCATGGCACGTGTGCATAGAACTGATGGTTATTAAGAGTAAAAGACTCATAGAAAATCCTAATCCTTTGTTACCATTGGTGTCAAGGCTGTAACAAGCTTTTTTCCAGGAAAATCATGGCTGGAAGGGCTGAGGAATTTTGCCTCAGATCCTTGAACAGTCTTGATGGATGTCTTCAAAGTGGAAGACCATAATGGGTCTTGAACAAGAAGGTAGGGTTGCATTAGCCATTTAAAAGATGTCATTGACATGATGATCATGGCAGCCTGCTCTAATGGAGTAAGGAGTTGAATTTCAAGAGTGAAATCTTAGTGTTAAAATGAAGACTAAGATAATAAGACTTCACAAAACGACAAAAAATAAGGAATTATAAGCCTTGAGGCTTCTCTAAAATTTTGGAGATGTTATTTACTTGTGGAATCAAGGACTGGTGGCCTTGATACACAGCTGTCGCTGTAAAATCCTTGCAAGTTTAAATCCTGAAAAAAGAAATTATGCCACAATTCTAGCCTTTCAATCTGACTTGGAATGGATTTGGGGGCCATAATCTACCTCAATTGTATTCTTTTATGATGCTTGGTTGCGAGTTATATTTACGCAAATATGAATATGTAATTGATTGCCTAAATGACATGAGGAAGTCGGAATCCTGATGACGACTCAAAAGCAAGTCACGTGATTAAACGACAAACCTCAGGCACAAGAGAAAACAGCTGAGAGAGTCTGAAGGGAATGGCAGTATGGAATTCCCTGGCAAACGGTTTCCTGTCTGGACTAAATATATTGCCCAAGAAACTAGTATAAGAATTCTGGGAATTATCCCTATGAAAACTTTGCCCCAAATTCACTGTAACAGGCTTGTTAATTCCCATAGAGGATGTATTATGCATAATGGGCATTTCAGATCATCGATTTGATGATGCACTTTACTGATCATGGGGGTTTTATGCATCTCCCAGAATCAGTCATGAGAAACCTCATAAGATCGAAATTTCCCGAGGAGTTAGACCTTTAAGTTCTGGTCTTTAATTAACTTTTGCTAAAGGCTCTAAAGGCCAGGATAGATTGCTGTTGATCTTAACATCAGACCCTAACTCTGATTTACATAGTGAAGTGTTTGCAAGCATAAGCATTGTGATGGCTCCAACTAGCTTCAATGCACCTCTTAGAATCCGATTTTCCAAATATATATATATATACACCCTTTAGTAAATGCGTTTACGTCGTATGGCATTGTGTGAAATGTTGGGGTTGTGTCACTATGTGAGACAAATATGCGGTTACAGATATATAAATCGATATATGCCCGTGCACATACGCAGAGCGTCGAGATATATATATAATATATATATATATATATATAATATATATACGCGTGGGCTCCAAAACCAAAACCAGACTGCAATTTAAATAGATACGGCCATGTATGGGCCTTGGCCCTGACGATAACGAGCTCGGCAACCTTCGAATTCGGGCATGCCCTCGTGTGTGAAGGTAATTGAAAGCCGAGAGCGCTGAGCTGAGTATCATCATCTCCGTCTCATCCGGCCACAAAATCCAGAATTAAAAAAGTCATTTCATTGGATTTGGCAGAAAAAACTGAGATACCAATTGATTTAAAGTGTTTAATCTTACTTATAGTCATGAACCAAGATTAATATTTCTTGGAGAGCCAAAATTTTTATTATTTAGTTAATGACTAATTATTATCGACGAAAGAAAAGCCAAAAAAAGTGTGGGAAGAAAAAGTGTGTATTTTTTGTTGTTCCAAAAACATGGAAAGAGAAAAAGTATATATTTTGACAGCATTCTATGTGCCATGTTATTTAGACTTAGCGAACGGGAATGCACCTCCCACCCATCGAAGATTGTGTTATATTATATAGTCATAAGCCATTTCAATCGAAGATTGTGTTATATTATATAGTCATAAGCCATTTCAATTCTCATTGGGTTCATCTGGGTCAAGCTCCAGTAGTTGAGCAGACTTGGCAAACCCTTGGGGACTGAATCTGCCTAGACCAAGATATATATATACCGATCGCCATATTCCATAACGTAATGTTATATGTAATGGATGATATATTATATTTATATATAGAGTTTTAAATAATGTGGCATATCATATTATATTATATATATGGATGGTAATGAATATATAAATATAATATTCATTATATTATATATAAATAATAATTAAAAAAAGTTTAAATATCCTAGCATTATATAAGGTGTGCACATATGTTTGTTTCAATGTAATTGATCTCATTCAATCGAATAAAATAAAGCATTGATCTTCCATCCCATCAAATAAAAAAAAATAAAAATAGCTCGTAAGAAAATTGCATTGGTTTTCCATTCAATCAAATAAAAATAAAATAGCTCGTAAGAAAAAATGCGTTGATCTTCCATTCAATCAAATAAAAATAAAATAGCTCGTAAGAAAGATAAGGGTGGTGAGGCCAGAACAAGTGACCCTGGGGCTGACAGGCACCTTCCTTGGAAAGGTAGAGATCTAGGATGTCACATCATTGGCCATGTGTCAGTAGTTCAGAAACACCTATATGGTAGTGTTAAAACTTTGAGAGGCCCTAATTTGGTGCCCCTTTTCATAATTTAACAAAATTTACGTTCTTGAAAAGGTCTTGACAAGCTGGATGTGAATGTAATCTTAAAAATTACTTTGAAGATGACGTAAAACTTAGAAAGGCCCTAATTTCATGCCCCTTTTCATAATTTAACAAAATTTACATTCTTGAAAAGGTCTTGACAAGCTAGATGTGAATGTTATCTTAAAAATTACTTTGAAGTTGACATAAAACTTAGAGAAGCCCTAATTTGGTGCCCCTTTTCATAATTTAACAAAATTTACATTCTTGAAAAGGTCTTGACAAGCTGGATGTGAATGTAATCTTAAAAATTACTTTGAAGTTGACATAAAGAAGCAAAATTTTATAACGCCATCCCATCAAAATGACTCAGATGTGTTACAATTAAGATTTCAACTCCTATTTAAAGTTTAAACATATTATAATTTCAATAGAGTTCAATGGTAGAGTGTCCTCGTATATATTTTACCAAGGAATGGATAGTAGTACTGAGGATTCTTCATGTATTCATGATGTCATTCATGTATTCATGACGTCATCCAGAAAGATGGATTGCCAGTTTGGTTACCTGATCTATAAGGTATATACAGTAATTTAACTAGCAACTTAGATTAAACTGCTATATAAAAATTTGTAACACAACTACACTCAGATGAAACATTGCAAAATCTTCCTACATACTCTATATTCAGGATTTCTAATCTCCATCAACAATCCTGTAGAATTAGAAAACACCATCTGAATCTTATTTGAGTCCAGAGTTACTTCTCCATTTGTATGTTCCGGTTTTACAAAAGAAGTCCCTGTCATCAATATCCACCGAAGTATACAAGGCAATTAGTAAATGCAATATCCTATTTCCAAATATATATACAAGAAGCCCCTTCATCCAAAATTATTTAACGATATATTTTTAGTGGCAATAGAATGACTGCCCAAAAAGAACTACAAGAATAATATATGAGAATTCCTATTTATCTCTTACAAGATCCTCCATTCTTTGCAGCTTTCAGGAAATATACAGTGTAACCAAGGGCAGGAACTGAAGCTTCAAAGAATAGATTAAACAGTGGTCCAGCTGGAGGTGAGATGTCCTCTGTGTAGAAATTGCGAACTCTTCTGGTTGCTGCATCAATTGAGACAATCTGTGCCTGCACTCGGTTTCCATCTGAATCCAATACATCCAATGCTGAATTTGTTACCTGCAGCCAGCAATGGATGTTAGCAAATAGCATCTTCACATGACTAACCAGTTGGCAGTTATATATTTAAAATTGGCACTCAGATGTTCACTAAACGAGAACAGATTGAAGTTTACAGGTGGAGAAAGATTATGGTATTTGGCTGTCTACCTGGATCTTTCCGGACTATTCAAAAGCATAGAATGTCAGAAAACTGTGAAAATTAAAGGGATTGGCAGTTTTACTTAAATGCTAGACCTTCTTTAAAAGCTTGGTAGGACATTCATTTATCGTTGTCGTTTCAGCTCCAGTCCTTTCCCCACTCCGAGAAATAGCTAAGAGAACAGACGGAAGTCTACTTTATTGCAGCCTAAATGACGAAGTGAACAAATATGCTAATGATATAGATTGTGCATAAACGTGAAAAGTGTTTGAAGGAAATTAATACTACCAAAGAAGGGGGTGAAGGATGGGAAGAGGTTGTTTTTAATAAAATTCAGTACGCCAGCCAACCATTTCAAGAACATTCAATAAATAACGAGTCAGCAATTAAAATTTGTATGCACTATACATACGAGATGTCCAATATACCTTTTAATGCATGTAAGCATACAACTGTGAGACATTAGAAAATTAATTTTGGTTTTTGGTTAGTTGATGTCTAGCAGTTTTTAATTTTACAAAATCTAGGTTACAGTCTCAAGATAATTCTGGGTGAACAGATAAATGTATATTTCATTAAGTTTCTCCACCAATTTTCCAGCAGATAACATAGTCCATGTCATGATGCTTTGTGCATGAAATTGTGAAAGTGACTTCCCAAAACTTGTCTACCGGTTGTATAAACATTTTGCCTAGTGATTAAGTTTGACTTAGTCTTTTTGATTTATTGATGTAAAAGTTGAGCTTTAAGGGTCTAAGGGTTAAGTGGTTTGTAATACCCCAGTTGTGATCCGCAATTCAGAGTTGTGTATGTGCATGACTAACAGCAATAAGCCAAACAATGTAATTTGTAACTGAATATTGAATATTAATAAAAAGTAAATAACGACTGCAAAAGAAAACGATAAAATAAGGGGGACCGTGCTTCCACAGGAGGGGAAGGACAAGGGGGCTTAAGTAGGCTAAGGAAAGGACCTTAGCGAAGGACTTAACCCAAAGTCTTGTAAAGCTTTAAATCCCTTGATTATTAATTAATCAATGTTTATTTGAGCCTTGAGGGCAGGATTAGTGCATGAAGGGATACATGGCCCCTTGATGCCATGCCACTAAAACCCTTACACCTTTGCCATGCAAGAGAATTATTATTAATCTGTTTTGAAGGATTGAGAGGTTGTTTGAAGATTGAATGCCATCCAATTATTAGAGAGCTGAACTTATTAGATATTGGGAATTCGCCATGTGAATTGTCCTTCATTTGGGAAACCCGGGAAATTGTCCTTGTACAAACTGTTGTGTGTCTACTAAATTCAAACTGTCAAAGCTACTTGTTCCGTTACTTAACAAGTTATTTACAATGTAAATACTGAAAATAAACACTAGTGCATGCTCAACATATTACAAATCATCAACTGAAGGAAACATAAACAAGCACACAAAATGACACCGTTATTTTTGGACCAATGTCCCCGGAAAAACCCAATGCGGGAAAACCAATGCAACTATCTGAGGGCTTTCTTATTAAGCAATTTCAGAGTACAATCTGGGTGCCAAATCCGACTTACCCAACAGAGAATTCCCTTGGCAGTAGTACCTCTCAGTCTGAGACAAATGTCCCTGCTAAAACCACAGCTAAACCCTCCGGCAACTCCTCAACTCCAATCTGCCCCAGAAAACCCAGCGTCTGCCTTCCTGGACTACGTCAGCCTTTCTCTGCCCAGCGCTGGCGCTACGTCACCCTGAATGGGCCTACGTTAGCCTCAAGAGGCCCTACATCAGCCTTTTGGCCCTCTGCATTAGCAACGCTAGCCTCTTTGAAGCACTGCGCAGCTCCTGGCTACCTCTACGTGGCCTTGTGTGAGCCCTAGCCGCCACTGCGTCACTCTCTTTGGCTCCTGCACTAATTCCCGACACTATCTCTGCCTCTCTGTCTCTCTGTACTCACTACCCCTCAGCTGCAACTCCAATCACTGATTCTATCTCTCTTAGCAAACCTTGCTCTAGAGAATAGAATGACTGATCATCTGGTGTATTCTCCAAGTGACCCTCAAGCTTCCTCTTATACTTTTCTCGTTGACAGATCAATGGTCGAGATTAAGTCCCTAATCAACGACTAAGATTATATCTAGCTTGATCCATGACATTTGGACCATTCTAACATAGTTTTATATTAATTCACATTAATATTTTAATTTCCCTAAGTTTAGACTTAGGGACTCCATTAAAAATATTAATTATTTTAATATCTCTCAAACTATTTAGAATCTTCCCAAACCCTTTCTAGGTAATGGAGATCTCATTTGCCTTAGCCTCTCCACCAAATTTCGTGGCTAGAGCACATCCGATGCTACCCCAAATCAACAACTCCTGCTGCTCTCCAAACCACTAGTTCGAATTTCTCAGCTAAACCAGCTCCAGAAATCGAACTGACTAGTTTCCCTCAGTGTGTTCTCCAACTGACCCTCAAGCCTCTTCTTATACTTTTTTCGTTGGTCCATCAACGGTCGAGATTAAGTTCCTAATCAACGGTTAAGATTAGATTTGGCTTGATCCATGACTTTTGGACCATTCTAACTTAGTTTTATATTAATTCACATTAATATTTTATTTTCCCTAAGTTTAGACTTAGGGACTTCATTAAAAATATTAATTATTTTAAGATATTCCAAATGGTTTAGATTCTGCCCAAACCATTTCTAGGTCTTGGAGATCTCATGTGCTTTAGCCTCTCCACCAATTTTCGTGGCTATAGCACATCCGATGCTACCCCAAATCAACACTCCCTCTTAGCGAGCACTATGCTCTAGTAATACTCCTCACTGAGTATCACCGTTATCATCGGACATTGGTCGTTGTGCTGATGCTAAGCCTCTCTGCCCAACATCCTGTACACTGTTGCATCCTGTACTACTACCCGTGGTTCTGCTACTACCACTGCTACATCTGTACAGCAGCTCCCTCTGCATCCGTGTTGCTACTAGTCCTTTTCTCCCAACACTGCATCCATACTGCAACTCCCTCTGCATCCGTGCTGCTATTACCCCCATTTCTGCTACTGAAACGGGTTCTTTATCATCCCCATCTTTTCCCTGAAGTAATCAAACTTTGTCCTCCCAAGGACCTTGGTGAGGACGTCTGCCACGTGTTCTCATGTAGTAGTGTAGCTCAACTGTACAGCTCCTCGTTGGACACAATATTTGACAAAGTGACACTGAATATCAATATGCTTTGACCGATCATGAAACATTAGAATTTCAGAGAGCTTGATGCAACTCTGATTATCCAACATGATCTTGGTCGCCTCCATTTTCCTTCTGAATAGGTTCACAAGTAGTTTTCTAAGTCATATGGCCTCACACGAAGTTGTGCTCGCCACCATATATTCTACCTCAGATGAGTTCAGAGCCGCGGACTTTTGTTTCCTACTGCACCAAGAAGTCACTCCTGATCTAATGTTGAAACAGTACCCAGAGGTACTTTTCCGATCCACTGAACTACCTACCCAATCTGCATCATTAAATCCACTCAATCTGATATCCTTACCCTTGGTTTACAAGAGTCCATAATCGATTGTTCCCTGTAAATATCTGAGAACGTGTTTGACTGCTGCCTAATGCGCCCTCTTCGGTTCCATCATGAACTAACGAGGGTATTGACAGTGTAGCAAATGTCTAGCCTAGTATTGACCAGATACATCAGGGACCCTATGAGCTGCCTATATAGGGTGGGATCAACATCCTTGTCCTCTGATGCATTAATCTTCTTCCAGTTGGTGATCATTGGAGTAGCCATCTACAGTCCTCCATCCTGAACCTTTTCAGGATTTTTGTAGCACACCTCCCTTTCCCAAGGAAGATCTCTCCCTTCTGGCGCCAAACTTCCAACCATAGAAAGTAATGCATTAGTCCCAAATCCGTCATATCGAATTTTGTGGCTAGATTCTTCTTACAGTCCCCAATGAGCCTGGATGATCCTCTCAGAAAGAGATCATCCACATACAATGCTAAGATTAGTGGCTCATTCTCTATAACCAGATAGTAGAGATTCGGATCTGTGTCACTCTTGACAAATCCCATCTTATGCAAGTAGCCATTTATTCGACCATACCATGCTCTAGGCGCCTGTTTCAGCCCATACAAGGCTTTCTTCAATCTGCATACATGAAACTTCTTCTCATGTGTCTCAAAGCCCTGTGGTTGTTCAATGTATACCTCTTCTTCTATTACCCCATTCAAACAAACCATTTTGACATCCATCTGATGAATCTCCCACCCCATCTGAGCTGCAAGAGATATCACGGTCCTAATAGATGTATACGTAGCTACCGAGGCGAAGGTCTCCTCATAATCAATTCCTTCCTTTTGAGCATACCCCTTAGCCACAAACCTCGCCTTGTATTTCTCAACATTGTTGTCTGCAACGTATTTGATCTTGTAGATCCATCTCGAACCTACTATTGATCTGTCTTGAGGCCTTGGCACTACCTCCCAGACATCGTTCACCATTATGGAGTTGTACTCCTCTACCATCGCATCTAGCCAAACCTGATGTTGAGTTGCCTCTTGGAAACTAGCAGGCTCCCCATCCTGAGTTACTAATGCCTAATATCTATCTGGCTATTTTCACTCCCTCTTATTGTTTCTTGGTGCACCGATGAAGTCCTCTGCATCTCGCAGAATCTAACGAAGTTCCCTACTAGTTCTTCCTCTGCCAGCAAGTGCCTCTGTAAGCTCCTCCTCATCCTGTGAATGTTCCTCGTCCCTGGAAGAATTCTTTACTTTTGTTGGTTGAAGAGGTTTAACCAACTGCTCTTCTTTTGACTGCTCCTCGAGAGGCATCTCACGAGATTTTCTGAAAGCCCTGTACTCCATGAACTTTACATCTCGTCAAACCACTACCCTCCTACTCCCTGGAAGAGAGATTTTGTATGCCTTAGTGTTCTCACTATATCCCACTAACCTCCCTTTTCTGCAGTTTGATCCAGCTTATTCCGTTTTTCCTCGAGTATGCGGCAATATGCTAAACTCCCAAATATCCTAAAATGACTGACTTTAGGCGTCTTCCTTGTGAAAAATTTCTTTGGAGTAATCTTGCCCAAAGGCCGATGAGGAGCCCTATTCTGAACGTAGACTATTGTGTTGCATGCTTCTACCCACAGGAATTTTGGCATATCCTGATCATACATCACAGCCCTAGCTACCTCTACAATAGTCCTGTTCTTCCTTTTTACTACTCCATTTTGCTCTAGATTGTACGGAGCTATCCACTCTCTTTTGATGCCCTCCTTTAGCGCAAAAATCAATGAAGTCCTTATCGACATAGTCTCCTCCATTATCTGAGCACAAAACTTTTATTTTCTTCCTAATCAAATTCTCCACTAGAGCCTTGAACTCTTTGAATCGACAGAAAACCTCATCCTTAGTTTTCAGAAAATAAATCTAAGTTTTCCTTGAGTGGTCATCAATGAAGGTAAGGAAATACTCGACACCACTAAGTGATTTCATGGACATAGGTCCGTAAATATCTGAGTGTATCAATCCTAGTACACTCTTGGCCCTGTGTTTACTCCTAGGAAATGTTGCATTGGCATACTTTCCCAGGGCACATCCTCTGCATACATCATCTTGTTCCGTACTAAGATCCGGAACTCCTGTTATAGTGCTCCTGAGAATTCTCAGAGCCCCATGGTGCAAATGTCCAATTTTTTTGTGCCATAGTTCATTCAAGTCCTTGTCTCCATGACTGCCTATTAGTGCAATTGGTGATTCTAGTTGTAAGTTGTACAACCTGTTGCTTTTGATCTCGATCTGCACTTTCTTTTTCTAGCTCGGGTGTTTTACGTATACCTTCTCCTTGAAGAAGTAGACGTCATAGCCCTTGCCTTGAATTTGCGACACGGAAAGTAAGTTCATCCCCAATCCTAGTACATGCAGTATATTTGTAGTGTAGAACCGTTCTCCCGATTCTGTTTGAAAAACTATGGTACCCTTTCCTACTGGAGTACACTTTGCCTTGTTCCCCATGGTGATCTGAAAGTTCATCTTCTCTTCTCGATACTCTGAGAAACATTCCCTGATTCCTGTCAGATGCCAAGAGGCTCCACTGTCTATATACCATACTTTTGATGATGCAAAACTAGTCATACAAGCCACTTCCTCTTCCATCCTGGAAGCCAACATGGAGAAATCGAAATCTCTTGTGCAATTTTCTGAAAATCTATGCGAGTCCCCTGACGTGGATGCCTCTCCATCATGGTCTCAACCCACAACTGATTTTCCCTTCCTGTCTCTAATTACTCGCTCTGATACCATGTGAAAATTTTATCACTGCAACATCTTATTTACTTTGCCTACTTATTTTCATTAAGTTATTTATGAAATTCCTTCAATAAACATTAAAATAAATTATGCTGCAGATATCACACCATAATACAGAAACAATCACATGCACAAGAATCAACTCATCTACACAGATATTTTGGACAATAGTCCCTGGAAAAACCCAATGTGGGAAAACCGGTGCAGCAAGGGAGGATTTTATTATTCAACAATTCTTCAATACAACTGAGTGCCAAACTAGCTTACCCAACAGAGAGAAAAATTCTCCAGCACTTCTCCCAGTGCCAGCCTCAGCCAAGGTGACCTTTGCGTAGCTCCTAGACACTCTGCGTTAGCCCTTGCTTGTCTGTGTTAGCCCTAGGCCTCTCTCTATCACCCATGCAGGCCCTCTAGCGACAATGCAGCCCCCTGCTGCCTCAGCGTCTGCATAAAGGCCGTGCGTCTGCCTCTCTTGCCTCTGTGCTAGTCTTTTGTTGTTGATCCTGACTCTCTGCTTCGTACTTGCTCCCTCCTACTACTCTCTAGACCACTAGTTCGAATTTCTCAGCTAACCCCGCTCCAGAAATCGAACTGATTGGTCTCCCTCAGTGTGTTCTCCAACTGACGCTCAAGCCTCTTCTTATACTTTTCTCGTTGGTCCATCAACGGCCAAGATTAAGTTCCTAATCAACAGCCAAGATTAGATCTGGATTGATCCATGACTTTTGGACTATTCTAACTCAGTTTTATATTAATTCACATTAATATTTTATTTACCCTAAGTTTAGACTTAGGGACTTCATTAAAAATATTAATTATTTTAATGTCTTCCAAATTTGTTAGATTTTGCATTGGTCTTGGAGATTTCATGTGCTTTAGCCTCTCCACCAATTTTTGTGGCTAGAGCACATCCGATGCTACCACAAATCAACAATCTTGAGGTTGTTGTCTTCCCTCAACACTTGAAGTTGTTGTTGCAACCCCACTTCCAATAGAGGGAACACTTGCAGACCCTAGTGAAATTGGAAGAGGAGGGGCATCTCCAATGGGGGCATTCTTCCCCTTCCTTTGCCCTCTCCCTGCTGCCCTTGATTGAGCCATGAATTTGTAAAAAAATAAAGAAAAAATGCACATGCAAACTGCTAGAATAAAAATGCAAAAAAATGCACTTACTTGTTGCTTGAATTGCCTCCAAAATCTTCCCACACCCTTTGCTCTTTACTCACACACCCATAGCAAACCCACAGCAAGAGAAAATGAGTATTGTGATGTTAGAATGGCCCAAATCAGCCTTTTATGGCCGCACGAAGGTCAAAAAGGTGGGACATGTGTCCTGGAATTGGGACACGTTCGTGTACCAATGGGACACAATCTGGAGGACACGTGTCCCACCGAATCGTGTCTGATTCGCTCGATTTGGAACACGTGAGGGCTAAGGAACGTATCCGGTTTCTTAGTTTTTAAGAGAAAGCAATCTGAAGAGGAGTCAATAAGAGGCAAGGCATCCCTGGAGGGGTGTACTAAGAAACAAAAACAATAATTGGAGTTGCTACAAGCATACAAGGATGTGTTCTGAGAGCCTAAAGGGTTACCACCTAAGAGAGAAGTGGAACATGAAATCCAGCTATTGTTTGACTCCACATTGCCAAATATTGGGTTGTATAGGCAGTCTGTTACAGAAGCAAGTGAGGTGAAGAAACCATTGCAACAGTTGCTAGAACAAGGTGTCATTCGACTGAGCACAACACCATGTGGGCCACCCATCATCATTGTGTCAAAGGATGGGACTTGGAGGATGTGCATAGATTACAAGGCATTGAACAAAATGACGCTCAAGAACAAATACCCCCTGCCTAGGATAGATGATCTGCTAGATAAGTTGCAGCAAGCAAAATACTTCACCAAGCTGGACTTGAAGTCTGGGTAGCACCGGGTTCGAGTCAAAAAAAAGATACATGGAAGACCTCCTCAAAACCAAGCGAGGTTTGTATGAGTGGTTAGTTATGCCATCTGGCCTATGTAATGCACCAACTACATTTATGAGATTAATGAATGATGTATCATGCCCTTTTATAGATTCATTTGTTATTGTCTATTTGGATGATATAGTGGTATATAGTGCTATCTGGGAGGAGCATATTTCACGTTTGACGCAAGGTGCTAGAAACATTGAAGAAGCACCAACTGCTTGCAAGTCTCAAGAAGTGTGAATTTGCACAATAGTCTTTGATGTATCTGGGGTATGTGATTGGTGGAGGAGAATTGAATAAATATCCTTCCAAGAAGGAGGCCATCATGAAATGGTCAGTGCCTACTAATGTTTCTGAGATCAGGAGTTCCATTGGGGCACCACAGTACCTGAGGAAGTTCATAGCCTCATTTTTAGCGGTAGCAGCACTGCTCCACGCCATAATAGCAAGTGGCAAGAGCTTCCAGTGGGGAAAAGGTCAGCAAAGGGCTTTCAAAGAAATAAAGAAGATCAGCTAAGCACCAGTTCTGGCATTACCAAACTTGCAACGACCCTTCGAAGTGGAGATAGATGCGAGTGGGTATACTGTGGGAGTTGTCTTGATGCGGGGAGGAAGGCTTGTATGCAACCATTCTGAAGTATTTCATGGGATAGTCATTTACAACCCTACCTATGACAATGAGCTCTATGCCATGGTGCAAGCTGTGAAGAAGTGGAAGCACTATTTGATGGGAAAGGAGACAGTAATCCACACAGATCACCAGTCGTTACAGTACTTATAGGCCTAGAGTAAGCTACAGCAGACCAGGCCTTACAAGTGAAAGGGGGTTTTATAGCAGTTTCATTTGGTCATCAAGTATAAGAAGGGAAGCATAAACAAGTTGGTCGACATGCTTTCAAGGCCACCCACACCAAAGATCACAGCTTTGGAGATTCTTATGCACATGGACTCATTCACCCATGATGCATACAGAGAGGCATATTCAGAAGATGAGGACTTCATGGAGGTGTATCAGCAGTTGCAGAGTCAGAGTCATGTGCATAATGGCGATAGCACAGTTGACTATCATCTCCAGGATGGGTTACTCTACAAGTTGGATAAGCTATCTTTTCCTAAAGGTGAGCCATTGTAGCTGATTAGGGAGGCTCACAGCTCCAAGGTTGCTGGGCACTTTAGTGTAGGGACGACCATGGCTAACTTGCAGAGGTATGTGTATTGGCCCAAGATGCAAGAGCAGGTAGCTAGGTTCATAAGAGTATGCATTCTTTGTTGTACTAGCAAGCCTAGAAATAGGGAACAGGGTCTATATCATCCTTTACATGTACCTACTCGTCCTTGGGAAAGCATTTCCATGGACTTTGTGGGATGTTTACCGACAACCAGGAAGGGACATGACTACCTAATCGTGGTAGTTGACAGTTTCAACAAGATATGTAATATGATGCCTTGTAAAAAGACCATCAAGGGTAAGAAGCAACAAACTTGTTCTTTGGACATGTATGAGCATCATTTCAGACAGGGAAACAAGATTTCTCAATGCATTCCAGACTACATTGTGGGAGAAGATGGACACAAAGTTGAGCAGATCTACAACACTCCATCCACAGACAGATGGACAAACAGAAGTAGTCAATAGAACTTTGATGCAGCTTCTCATGGGATACACCCAGAAGCAGACGAAGACTTGGGATGAAAATATGGTATATATACAACATAACAGTCCGCACTTCTACAAAAAAGTCCCCATTTGAGACTTCTTTTGGATATTCTCCACCTTCACCTTTGGATATTGCATATGAGCAACAAGAAGGAGTGAGGGAAGATCTTACAAGAGATGTTGAGGGCTAAAAAATTTATAGAGAAGATCAGGCAGATCCATCTACAGGTACAAGAAACACTGCAGAAGTCACAGGAGAAGTATAAGTCCAAGCATGATCAACACAGAACAAAGAAGACATTCAAGGTGGGAGACAGAGTATGGTTACAGTTGAACAAGGAGAGGTTGCAGGACCCTAGTACGAAAATCAAGGCTCTGAGGTATGGTCCCTTTGAGATACTGGAAAAGGTGGGTGAAAATCCCTATCGACTCAGCTTACCACCATATATGCACATTTACTTAGTTGTTAATGTAGAGAATTTGAAACTCTATGAGCCTTCCATCCTAAATTAGGAAGAGGAACATGTCCTACCTTGTGTGGAGGATTTGGCACCAAAGGCTCAGGCAAAGTTGACAGAAGATATTGTTTTACAAAAGAGGTCCAGAACTGCAAGACAGGAGCAGCATGACCTTTGGCATATTGGATTGAATGGACAATTTCCAGGCAAAGTTAAATGATACACCAGAGAGAAGGTGGAAGAAAAATTTCCTCACCTCATTCAGTAGAAACTTTTGGGGACCAAAAGCCTCCCAAAATGGAGAGGTGTGATCCTGATTGGATCATTATATTGTTTTTCATCCATCTTGATGCATTTGGAGTGGAAAAAGTGGAGGAATCAGTTCACAGGACCGTGTTTTTCATCCATCTAGATGCATTTGGAGTGGAAAAAGTGGAGGAAGCAGTTCACGAGACCGTTTTTACCAATGGGACCCAATATGGAAAAACAGAGTCTGAAACCTTCCAAGATCATTTTGAGGCATCAAACGACATTTTTGGGGGATAAACTTTGTCGCTTTAGCGCCGCACCTTTTCAAGTTATTCTACACACAAAGATCTTTCCAACGGCGCAAGAAGCGTGTCAATCAGAGTACATATGCAAAAATTATGCCACTCAGAAGTTGACCTTCCTGTTTTCAGACCTATAGTTCGGGAGGATACCACGTCAACCCCCATTATTCATGGAAACGGGGCTAGTCACGTGAGCATGACGTAAAAAGACTCTAGAAGAGTCTATATTGTAGCTTTAGCTAAGAGTTGATGTAGTCAAACTTAACCACTAGTAGGCTATCGGGTTGTGTTATAACTAGGACATTAGGAGGAAGAGGCATTCCATTATTTTTGTTATCACTTAGAGAAAACCCTAGCTACGGGAAAAACTCTAAGGTAACCTTTAACCAATATTTTGAATCGAAATCTAACCCTTTCAATTCGAAGGGGTATCCCTTATATAACTTAGTCAAAACTGACTGGTTATGTATTTAGCACATCAACTAGATCTGATTGGATTTAAACAAAATTTGTCTGGAAAGAATAGGAAAAGCCATTGGGCATGGAGTCTGCTTAACAACAAGTTACTGTTTACAGGCTATATGAATAAAATAAAGAGGCAAGGTAGCTACTAGCAACAACTTTCTTAGACAATTCCACATTTAGCTATGATAGAAGCAAATAGAAATAAATACCAAAACTAGAGCAACTGGTGAATTTTGTGAAAGATATTTAAGTCGAAAACATATAATACTTTAGCAATGCTAAATCTGAGTTGATAAACAGAATTCAGATTTAACAGCTCAATTTCCAAAACGTAGAAGACATATGGATCAGATTATGACACAAAAGAAATGACATGCACTAGAAAACAAACAGGAAACCCATCACACAGGAATCTATGTAAATCTGAACAAATAACACTGATCACAGTAATTTATTTTAATGTCAACATGTATACACAAGGTTCTGCAAGAAGTTTCCAACCCTTTTTCATCCTTCAAAACTCATCTTTATAGAAAAGACTACAACTTAAAACATGTTTCTAGCATATTCTTAATTACAAAGTCTAAAAATAACAATGTACATATCAAATACATGCATATAAAACTTTTCCAATCCTGTCTATATCTAAATGGTAACAACATGCTACAAATCTGGCTAGAAAACAGGGTCAAAATGGTGACTGATCTTTTGCCTCCTTCATTGGAATTCGTGCTTTCTCACCCCTCCAAAAACATCTTTTGTTGAACAACTCTTCTTTCTAGGCTTCCTAATCTAATAGCGCTGATAGTCTTGTTGTTATCCCTTTGAAGTCGGAATATGACAGTTTCGCTAACGGGTTGAGTGTCAGCGCTTTTATCAAGTTGCTTGCCAAAAATGCACTGACAAAGAAACTATCAGCGCCCACTTTACCTTTACCAATGTAAAATTGTTGATAGGCAGGGTGTCAGTCTATAGATCAAAATTTCACCTTGATAGTGAATGACCAAAATTGTGGTCAAAAAATCAACTAGATAAGTGTGCTAAGTGCCTCCAGTAGAATATCCATATTTGTCCTCCTTTGTCTCACTCTTTTCACCCTCGATAGTAAACTCCTTCTTTGAGTCGTTTTCTTTCTTTGATCTTTTTGAGCTTGTAGCCTTCTAAGGAGTCTTTTCTACATCTATGACCTCCTTGGCTAGCTCAAGCTTTTGTTTCAATTTGATGTTTGGTCTTAGTTTGTTCCATGGCCTGGTGTGAGGTCTCTTTCCACCTTTAAACATTTCTGCTAAGGTGGATTCCTTCTCTACTGGTTTCTGCTCAGCTTCGGGTTCAATCATTTTGTCCTTAGCTTTCTCTGTCTGTTTGTTGTTTGTAGGTAGGGTTATAGTGGGAGGAGGGGTCTCTTTCGTCTTCTTTAGCCTACCACATTTCCTGGCATAAATCCTGGATAATTGAGGAACCAGAGAAGGAACTATTTCTACCTTTTTCTGACTTCTTGTTTGTACAAAGGAGGTTCTCTAAGATGAGGTCCCTAATTTAGGGTTTTGTTTTTGTCTAACTTTCTTTTTACTTCCCTTCTCCTTACCCCTCTTTGATTTTGCAAGCTGAGGTTGAAACCCTCCCCAAAACAAAAAATGCTCCCAAGTCCTCCCAGTTTTTCTTAATTGGCTTTCAATTAATAGTTTTATTAGACCCTTATGGTATATAAAATGGGAGGATGCATATGTTCTTGCTCTAACTCTAGAAGACGTGTTTTAGACTTTCCAAGAGAAAATAAGGGGTATTGATTCTCAACTAACCTGCTATGTGAGCCAAAAATGGAAGTGATAAAGATTGACCCGATTGTAACGTCCTTCGCAGGTAAAATATGACTCGATGATTCGCAGGAGACAATGCCATTCATCCTTTAGCCAAGACCATTGCACACCTGATCTCCAATTCATTTTTTTAAATTCATGTGTCAAAAAGAAGGGTACATCAACGCCAACTAAGACATGACTCTTGAACGTTCTCTCTCCATCTGTAGGCAATCCTGTGACTTCAACAAACAGCTCCTCTGTCACTTGAAAGGTAATTCCTCCAACAGACACCTGCTGACCATTGAAGTCTTTAGCAAACAGTCTAGCGACCTCGTCATGGTAACATACACACTAATTGAAAAATTGCCCCCATCCTACTGCTCGAACCGCTTTTGGATTTCAAGATACACTTCCAGTAGGTTGGGAGCCTTGGGTTCATTCCTATTCAATTTTCCGCTCTTTCCCATGTTTGTCATAGCCAAGCAAAAGCACAGAATAGGGATTGCGATTCGATCCTAGATCTTCGGGGAACACTTAACAAACCATCAGGATTTAGCATAAGACAACAACATTTCAATCATAGGTAATACGGGTAATTTCTATATGGGGTAACTTATTCCAAAACATGTCAAGATGCTCATCATTATAACGAATTGACAACTGATTTGAAAAAAATCTTATCATGCGATCATAATTTTTTAAACCCACATAACTCTCGGCAGTGGAATCCAACCATATCACGTGATCTTACCATCTGACTCCCCAGCACGTGTTTGATCCATGATTTCTCCTTGGCTAACATGGATTATGTCAGCGCAATATAAGAAAAAAATTCAAATTCCCCATTTGGCATTGATACCTTGGATGTCAGTGTAATTTTAAATTTTCAAAACTACAATAGCGTTGACACTTCTGTTGTCAGTGCTTCAACCTTGTTTATTACAAAGTCACGCTGGCACTCCCATTGTCAGCATTTTAAAAAATTATAGACTAAAAAATGTGATAACAACTATCTCCACAGGGATGTTGTCGATCATGGATGGCAACAAGAAACCCCTAGACCAGAAGCCTATTTATTACAATAAGTTTTCTTTAAAGAAACACTTCAACTACCTCTATTCAATAAGAAAATCATTTTTCAAAACTATTCTTTACAGACTCTGTTGGAATTGAAAAATAAAATAGTTGAGGTAAAACAACTTTATTCTCTGATAAACACTTATCATTACCTTAGGGCCTTCTCCTCGGGCTTCAAGCTCTTTAAAACGCATATCCATACGTGCAATTTCTTCAAATAACATGGATATATACAATGAAAAAGTGAAATGTTTTCTCTCGAGAGATATAATGCTTCAGAAATCGTCCGTTGACTCTACCTCCAAGTAGTAACTCTCCTTTCAAATCTTCCATAATAAAGTTATTCTTGCCACGAAAAGTTGCAATTTGATATGGACCCTTCCAAATACTATCAAACATCCCATGCTTACCTTTATCTTCAATACGAGCATCCCATTTCAAAACTAGGTCCAGGCATTTGAAATCATCTTCCTTAGCCTTTTTGTCAAATACCTTCTTAATTTGATCCTGGAAACTTTGAGATTGTTCACACACCTTTTCTCTATTTTCCTACACATCTATCAGTTGATTGATTCTTCTTTGAAGATGATTTGGTTCCTCTGTACCTCATAACTAGCATCCCAATTGAAACAAGGAAAGTTGCATCAACACCATATACTAACTAAAAAGGAGTGGTACCAATTGACCTCTTTGTACTGATCCTATCTTCCCACAAGGCAAATTTGAGCTTTGTATGTTAGGCTTTCTTATTATCCTCTAACAGTTTCTTGATGATTTTGATTAGGCTCTTGTTTGATAACTCAACCAGTCTATTACCTTAAGGGTAATAGGCTGTAGAGTGATTAAGACTTATAAGATATTCATCACAGAATTTAATTAGCATTTTGGATTTAAAACATTCAGCATTATCAGTTATGATTATTTTTGGAATACCAAATCTGGAAATAATATTTTCTAAAAATTGTATGACAACGTGATCAGTAGCTTGCCTGCTTGGGAGAGACTCAATCCATTTGGTAAAATAGTTTGACCTAGTCAAGATCCATTTATGTTGTGCTGAAGATGTAGGATGAATCTTGCCTATAAAGTCAAGATCCCATTGTTGAAATGGTGCTTCTACAGAAATAAGCTTTAGGGGTAAACACATCAACTTGGCTTTTCCTTCAAATAGTTGACATTTATGACATGCTGCAACTTCCTTACGAACATCAGAAAAAACCATAGACCAATAAAACCCTGCTCTCAAGATTTTGTCCACAGTGGCTTTCCAAAAATGGTGACCTCCACATGCTTCCTCATGGAATTATTTCATCACCTGCTTGGCTTCATTTTCAAGTAAATAATTCAGTAAAATGCCTTATGGATCTTTCTGGAACAAATAAACATCTATGACACAGTATTTAACAGATTTAAGTTTCAGGAACCTAGTCTGAGTTTTATTTATCTTTGGTGGAGCTTGCAGCTTTTGCATAATATAAACGATATCACCATACCATGAAGAATCATTAAAATGATCACCCACTGCTACCACTGATTCATCCTTTGCTATGTCTGATAATTGCATAGTCAAATTGATCCCAAAAATTACAAGATTTGCTTCAGTCATCAATCTAGCTAAGCCTTGTCCCTTTATTAGTTTGGTGGGCTTAATTTCTAGATCAAATTCCAGCGTTCTGCTGATCCATTTTCCCCTCCTACCATCACTGTCAGGCTGGATTAAAATGCCTTTTATTACAGCATCTGGCACATAGGAAATTATATGAGAATGAAGTACCAAATCTCTGAAATCCTTGAGTGATTTTATTAATGCGTATCCCTGTTTGTCCATTATATCATATTTCAGCTCAGAATCGCTCAACGTTATGCGGAAAAAAGAAATGGGTTGTTCAGGCCTTCTGCATTTTTTTGAAGCAAAACACCAGAGATGGTGTGCTCAAAGGCAAAAGAGAATATTACAATTTCTTTAGAAAAATCAGGACTAGTGAGTAAAGGAACCTAACCCAAAGCTTTTTTTACGTCATTAAAAGATTCCTTAGCATGCTCAGTCCATTTAATCTCATTGCCCTTTTTTAACATACTTGTGATCACCTTCAGAATTTCGGCAAAATTAGGAATGAATCTACGTAAAAAATTTACCTTACCTAGGAATGACTAAACTTTTTTCTTATTTCTCGGCTATTCTATTTTTTCTATTGTTGTTACTCTGTTAGGATCAATCTGAATACCTTCCTTTGACACTATATGGCCCAATAACTTCTTTTCTTTCATGGTAAATTGAGACTTCTTAGGATTTAATGATGTTGAAGAATCAAAGGAAGTTATGTATAATAGGATTCTTCTAGACTTGATAACAATTTGTGAAGCACTTTTACAATTTATCTTAGCTTGATCTTCTTCTTATTATTAGTGTGTGTGTTTACTTCATCAAACTGCTACCAAAACATAAGAAACAAGAACAAGATATTGGGTCTCTACCAGGGCCAAAACCTCTCTCTCTTAGAGAGGAAAACCCTTTCGTAAATTTCTCTTATTGAAGCTTCTTATTGATCAATTCCAAACCCTAGACCCTTGACTAGAATATCCTCCAAGCACAAGTCAAGCCCTTCCTCCTTTTTGCACTTTGTTCCTCAGCACTTAGTCCTCCTTCTGCCGGCACCCTAGACCCTTGACTAGAATATCCTCCAAGCACAAGTCAAGTCCTTCCTCCTTTTTGCACTTTGTTCCTCAGCACTTAGTCCTGTTGACTTCTACCAGTCAACTACCCATGCAGTACACCCCCTCTTTCTTCGCAAAAAGGGGCAGCACCTGATCAGCGTGTCCGTGCCATCCTGCAGTCATCAGCAGCTTGATCGATCTAATCGTAAACCCAGTCTGCATGTATTAATTGTAAATAATCCTAGCAGATGTGAGTCGTGTTGTAAAATTGCCTAGGTGGACCTAACTTTCCCATGATAATCTATGTCCCGGGAGGTTTTTCGTCTCACCGATCCACGGATCGGCAGAGTTTTCCTTCAAACCTGACCCCAAAGCCGGGATAGACTTTGTCATTGGAATTTTAGAGAATCCTAGTGTGTTAGCCTGCTAGATTATAGTCGTGTCGCAGACCTGGGTGTTTTGTGAGGGTCTATGTTAAAGGGGTTTTTTCCCTTGAGATGTAAATGGTTAAAGTCATGATGTAATGTGTC